>JARHVA010001692.1:600000-887500 GCA_037957365.1 Torreya grandis
AAAAAATAAAATGAGACACATGACATGCAAATAAATATTAAAAATAAAACAAATATTCACATGCATTATGTGCAAACAAGGAATGGGAAGGAAAAAAATAGGAAATAAACTAATCTAAGTATACCTATACTAACCCTAACTCGTATTATAGATTAATCCATGTGGACTCATGGCGGAGTAGTAGAGAAGTAGTGCTTGAGATATTGCCCATTTTTTGGCAATGTGAATTCTACTTCTTACAAGTCTTTGAGTTTGAATGTGTTATCTCCTAGTATTTCAACAATATGATATGGGACAATCCACAAAGGTGTGAATTTTCCATACTTTCCCTTTGGTTCAGATGTTTTTTCCCAAAGAATAATTAAGTCTCCTTATCTAAACACCTTAATTTTGGAATGTTTATCAAACCATCTTTTCGGTAAGAGCTTCCTCTCTTGCATCTTCCATTTGAATAATGTCAAGTAACCTTGAACTTGAAAACTCTTGATCTTCTCCTTCCATGTAATCTTGCATAAAATTATAGGTTAGAATCTTGAGTGTGATGGGGAATATAGGTTATTGACCATATACAAGTAGAAATGGTAATTCCTGTAGAGCTTTCTTGGATCTCATTCTATCAGCCCAAAGGGCATACTTGAGTAACTTGTGATAGGTTCTTGGTTTATCAGTATAACTTTCATCAAATTTTTATTAGTATATTATGACACCCCATTACCTTGAGGGTAATGGTTTGATGAAAAATAGAGAACAATATTATTGTCATATGCCCACTCAGTCATCTCAATAGATATAAAAGTAGATCCATTATCACAAACTAGAGATAATGGTGTTCCAAATCTAGTACATATGTTCTCTTAAATTAAATTTATCACATCTTCAGTCTTACATTGTTTGGTTACTACTACCTCTATCGATTTAGTGTAATATTTAGTGGAAGTGAGAAAATACTTATGATCTATAAATAATTGGGGTTGATGACCCCCAAAAAATCTAATCCCCATTGAGCAAAGGGTTTATCTATCATTATTGGTTTTAATGGTATAGTTGATTTGGGTTCTTTAGTATTGAAAATCTGGCACTGGTGATACTCTCTCACATGCTTGTGAGCATCTTTAAAGATAAGAGGATAATAATAACTAGACCTAAGGATATTATGTGCTATTGTATTTCTTGATGGGTGCCCTCTTCCCAACTTCTCATGTAAAGTACTCAAGATCTCATTAGCTTCCTCTTTGGAAACACATCCTAGGTATATCGCTCATAATTCTTTCTAAAAATTACTCCATCTTTTATCAAGAAATGAGCTACCTTGAGCCTTAGAGCTCTCCTCTGCTCCATGGTTAATCCTATGGGACAAGTTACATTGATTAGTAAATGAATAATTGAATCAAACCAATCATTGGGTTTAAAATTTGTAGCTTTGCCTGCATGACACTTAACTTGGGATTGGTATTGGCAATTAACTAAATTAACCCTTGGAATCTTACCAATTTAGTAGTATTAATTTCCAAATCATATTCTTGAAGTATGGACATCCAATTACCTCTTCCTTCTCCTAATTATTATTGGCTAAGCATAAGCTTAGTGGTAGGGTCTAGTAGTATTTCATGTAACTTATTTCTAAGGATATAATGCCTAAATTTCTTGACTACCTTGACTAAAACACATGCCTACTTGTCAATTAGGGAATAGTTTAAATTATAATTTTTAAAATTAGTACTCATGAAAGCAATAAGATGATCACATCCATCTATCTTCTGAGTTAGGATAGTTGTAATTGTATGGTCAGAAGCAAAATAATAAAGATAAAAATATTTTGAAAAATTAGGACTTATTAATACTAGCACCTACATTATTACTTATTTTATGTCCTTGAATGCCTTTATGGTTTATTCATTCCAAGTGATCTTGGATTCCTTTTTCAACATATCATTCAAAGGTCTCACTATTTCTGCAAAACCAAAAATAAACTTTCTCACAAAGTTAATCTTCCCAAAGAAATATTTTAATTTTTTATACCATTAGGGGGTTCTATTTTATATATAACATCTATTCTTTTAGGGTCTATAAAAATCCCTTCTTTATTTATAAAATGTCCTAACAGTTTTATTTCAATGACACAAAAAATGCTCTTCTTGGGATTAAGAGAAATTACATACCTTCTACACCTTTCAAATACCTATTACAAGTGCATGATGTGGTCCTTCCTATTTTTTGAAAAGACAGTCAAGTCATCCATGTAAATGATAATGCACTTACCTATCAATCCTTGGAAAGCATGGGCCATAGCTCTTTGGAAAGTTGCACCTAAATTTACTAGTCCAAAGAGCATCCTTTTGTAGGAAAAAGTGCCCCACTTAGTAGTGAATGTAGTATTTAATCTATCTTCCTTGTTCACATGCAAATGGTTATTACCTAAAAATACATCAAGAAAAGACATCATTGTAGAGCTACTAATAATTTGAATAACTTGATCAAGAGAAGGCAAAGGATAGTTGTCCTTTTTGGAAGCTCTATTCAAAATTTTAAAGTCTAAACATAATTTAATTTCCTTATTTTTATTCCTAACTAAAACTAAGTTATCTAACCAAATGGATTATCTAATGGGAAACACTATATTTTCATCTAGTAACTTCTTGACGTCTTTGTATATTAAAGTCTCCAAGACAGGGTTGGTGGGTCTCTTCTTTTGCCTAAAAGGCTTACAAGGTTCCTTTAGTGGTATGGTATGAGTTATGAATCTAGGATCAAAGATTTTTAAGTCATCATATGACCATGATGCAAAATATTTATACTTGGTCAATAGATCTTTAACTTTTCTCAACTCATCATTAGTGGTAGATGTACTAATATTGACTAGTTGGGGTTGACCTTGTGCTCCTAGGTCAACTGCTTTGTAATCTTTCCCATTTACCTTTGGAACCTTAACATTTTCAGTTAGTTTATCTGTGTCAAATAATTTTTCTAGGGAAATCATGCCCTTGGTAATTTTATTGTCACTTAATTGCATAATTCTATCATCAGTGTTGCCTTTATCAAGAGTATTTTCATTGGATTCATTAATGATGTGAGCTTAAAATACTCTTGAACTATTCATGAAGTCTAATTTTTTTTGTGTCATCACTGAATACCTAAAAATGATTAATATTTTTTAGGGACTAAGGGATAATAAACCAATTCAACACTAAGGCTTCCTAGTTTAGAGTCTTGGTTGAGCATGAGGTTAGATGCAGCTGAGGCTCGATCATTTGCAAGCTTGTTTTCTTCCCTAAGAATTGAGACAATGTTAAAATTTTCAAAGAGATCTATTATGTCCAAAAATCTGAATTTATATTTCTTAAGGTAAGACAATTTACACTGGTACTTACTTCTTATTGATTAACTACTAGCTCTAAGTCACCATAAACTATTAGTTTTTTGAATTTATGTTTGATGGCAAATTGTAAACCTAAGACTAGGGCCTCATACTCCACCAAGTTGTTAGTGCATGAAAATTGAATTTTGTAATAAGTAATAAACTATTTTTCAATAGGATTGATCAAAATAATCCCTACACCATAACCAGAATTACACCTTGCACCATCAAAAAATAATTTCCATATTTCAGGCATAACATGAGTATCTTTAAAGTCATATACCTTTGAGGTGTCAAGATTATAAAATCCTAACTTAGAATTATCCATATTAACCATTTCATTTACAACATTATAATAAATAATCATATGTTTCATCTTGGGCTCTCTATCAATTTGAATCTGATACGACACTCCCTTCCATGGAAATGACATGTGGGAACAATTAGTAGACATGTAACTGTTTAATGATCTAGTCTAGACTCTGCTCAATAGCATTCCTTAATCATTAGGTATATCCACCACTTGGATGTATATAAATTGTCTTATCCTTGTCTCATCTTTAATTTGCATGTGAACATTCAAAAAATATCTAATTACTTTCACCTTGTATTTATCTAATTGAGTAACAACCCTGTTAGATTTAATTAGAGTCAAACCTAGTTGTTCACAAATACCTTTGGGCATGATGTTAGTAGAAACACCTAAATCAAACAAATAATTATGTAAATTCTTACCAAAATTTTTGACTGTAATTAAGAAAGGTGGAACATTTGCCTTGTTCTTGTACATAACAACATTAGCATTTATAGCTTTGGGTGACTTACCAGGTTTCTTAGATAAAGATTTAAGTAACAATTTTATTTGCTTAGTTATTTGAGTTAGCTCATGTAGTGTGATGTTAGATTTAATCATTTTCATGTCTTCAACTATGTTGCACCCACCCTAGTATAATTACTAGAGGATTAAAAATTAGGATTAGATATACTTCCCTTTGGAGGCTCAAGATTATTGTCAGTTGTAGGATCAAGATGAGTGTCATAATTATTAGGTAGAGTAGATGTGGTAAATGGTTGTTATACTCCATATTACTTAAAGGATACGTATTTTTTAAATAATGATGAAAGGCATGCACCTCTTTAGGAGTATCCTTAGGCTCATTCTCTTCTTGGAATGGGAAGTCAAAGGTTTCCACCATCAGGGTTATATCTATAGATTTGGATGACTTAGAAGATCCAGATGTACCTATAAAATTATCTCTATTAAATCCACTTTCAGGTGTATTTAAATCATCTTGAAGTAACTAAAAATCACTACAAAATTCAATACAGTCCAACTCACTATGCTTTGAAGTATTGTGAACCCTAGAATATTCAGTAAGTGCAACATCATAAATATTAATCTCAAGGTTATTCTTTCTTGATAATGACTCATTATTATTGTTATTTCCATTGTTACCACTTGAAATTGGTTGCTAGGTCTATTGAACCTTTGATATGAGTAATTCCTATTGGATTTATCCCTAGTATTTCCTACTTGCTTCTACAATTAAAGAAAGTTGATACTCAACTTTTGAACCATCTTAAGTATAAATTCATTCTAATTCTTTGGTGCCTCTAAATTGTGAACTTAGTTATTATTACTAGTTATGGGCATCAAAGCTCTTTGGTCTTATGGATGAAATCCATTTGTATCATTATTATTCAATAATCCTAAATTTTATCTAGGATGAGTATGGATTAAGGGCAATTGGTTCAAGACTAGTGTCTGATTCAAGCTAGGCACATTCTGATTAGCATTAGGAATTATATTCAATGCTGGAAAAGTGGGGTTAAAATTGGGAATGGCATATGCAAGTTGACCTTGAGGCTACATTTGATCATTGATTATTATAGCTTTAGCACAAGCTAATGCTTAGGTGTTTATGACTCCAATAGACCTTTTAATAAACATATAAGTCATGGTGTCCAAATCATCCTTATAGATTTCTAAATCCAAGGCCTCATTAGGTCTATAAGGAGCTATGGTTCTACTGAACATCTTCTAGAATCTAGCGTTGAAGGCTCTAATTGTCTCACTATAATCTCTCTTAACTATGGTGAATTGTTGATAAAAAATTCAAGGACTAATGATTTTACCAAACTAATCAATAAAGATCCTATTGAAATCATTCCAACTAGTGATATAGTTCTCTATGAGGTTAAGGAACCACTCATATGTATCATCTTTGAAATTAAATGGAAATAATTTGCATGCTACATCTTCATGAACTAAATTCAACAATCTTAAAGCAACTTTAAAATATTTAATGTTTTATTTAGCTATGAGAATCCCATTAGGACTAAAAGATGTAAAATATTTCTCAAGAATTTAGGGTAAGTGATGTACCTGACTAAGAATATTAATGGAACATACACCTAACCAAGCCATAGCTTGATAAATATTGAACACAAAAATAATTTGAATAGGTGAAGTAGGATGAGATTTAGAAACCCTTAGCTTACCATTATCTATTCTTGCTTTCCTATGATCTCCTAATGAAAGGAGAGGCAATCTTGATTCAGACCTTGACCTAGTCCTGACCTTCAATATTTTTAGCTTGTAAACCTTGAGTCTTGTCCAAAATATGACTTATAAACCTTATCTTTACAAATATGAATGATATTTATCTCAATTATTGAAAATAATAATCCAATTATTACTTATGAGTAGATTTGTTTATTTAAGATTCCTAAGTTAGGCAAAAATTACATCAATTTATATAAATCCCTTCAAATAATAACTATCTTTGACTAAATAATCTCAAATATATATCTAAAATTACTAATATCAATGATATTTACACATATAATTTAAAATAAACCTAAATTTGCAAAGAATCAATCAATCTTTGAGAAAATTTGTCATCACTAATTCTAAATAAGGAAGGTTTAAAGAGCTCAAGTTACCTTTGCAAGTATTTACCATGAATCTTCAAATAATAATAATCTTTAGCTAAATGAGCCTAAATATTGGTCTAAAACCATGCGAATCAATTACCTTTACACAAGTGTGGTAAAATAAATAAAAATATGCCAAAAATTCACTAAACTTAAGCTACCTTTTCAAGCATTCACCATGGATCTTCAAAGAATGACAATATTTAGATAAATGAGCCTAAAGATTGGTTTCAAACCATGCACATCAATGATATTTAAATAATTATGTTAGAATAAACACACATATGTAAATAATTCATTTATATTTGAACAGATTTCACCAAAATTAACAAATATACCACAATTTTACAAAGATTCAACTAAGGCCCTCCTTCTAGCGCCAACAAAACACATTCTCTTATTGATGCATGTAAGTGTATCATAGGTGGTTATAAGTGTTTAAGAAACAATACTCATTTATTAATTTATATAATCCAATGCATGAGTTATAGGTTGTGATAATCCTATTATCTGTGGTGGAATAAAGATAGAACAAATGAACTATTTCACAATATTTATAGTGTTTGGTTGTTGGGAGCAACTGTGGCATGTTAGTTAATATTTATGAAAATGAAAGCAATATTGGATAAGTAAAGTGAATTATGATCAAAGAACTAAATCTAAGATCTAAGATAAGGTGAATATTCATAATGAAGATAATCTAAAGTGAATGAATCAAAGAAAAATCAAAATGAAAGGTATGACAGAGAAGAGACATATTTATGTTACTAATATTTAACTTAGAATTTATGAATTTTTTTAAATATCATTAAAATATGTACTTAAAAATAATGTATAACATAATAAAACATAAGCTCGAATCCTAATACACATTAAACAAGCATCTAAGGAAATTGAAAGAATACATATAAGAACTTGGTTCACTTTAAAGATTTACCCCTATAAGTAAAAAAATTAAACACATTCACATGAAAGGAAAAGATTAAAAATGAACTTAAGAACCTTCAACCAACCTAGCATTAGCACAAGCTAACAAATCTGCATTTGAAAAATTACACATCAAGAATCAATAAGAATAATTTAGATCTAAATTACAAACCAAGAGAAGCCATGATACAATTCACACAAATAAATGAGATAGACTCTTTAAAATTATCTATTTTCATCAAATTGTTCCAAAATTAGCACAAGTTTTTTTGATAAAAAAATCCTTGTCCTTTTACAATGGACAATACCTATTTATATAAACATTTCATGAGGTATGTCGATCACTCATGTCAAGTACTAAAGATAACTTCCCTTTTTACAATAATTTTAGAAACCTCTATATATTTTTAAATGATGAACCTATAGGAAATGTGCTTTACAAGTTGCATATGCCTTTACAAAGGAGAATATTATCTTTTCAAAATATTACACATGCTTAGCTACAAAAGAATATTCTTAATTTAACTAACTCTGAGATATTTTTTCTTAGGTAGTACCTTATTTATACTATTACAAGATCATTATTTATCTTTCATGTTGCTCATCAATTAGCCTTATATTGACCATATGTTCCATTAATATTTTATCTTCTTGATCTACTAGGCCTTTGAGATATTTATCATCCCTTTTTAATGCTTCTTTAATGATCCTAGCCTCTCCAATCTTCTCCTCTATAGTAAAGATCATGTCCATGATCCTACTATTATCTACTCTAATACTTCCTTGGCTCTTGATTCTCACTTATTGTATGACCAAGATGGATCTAAGCTTAAAGTCCTCATTAGTGATGAGACCTATGAAACTGAGTGTGGATGGTTTAGTGATCATGGTTCTAAGTATATGCTCTATCTTGTCTTCTAGTTATTTATCGTCCACAAGAAGACTCTCCAAGTTTTTGGACCATGTACTCAAAATTTTAGTCTTGTCTATAAACAACCCCATGAATATGTTCAGGTGGGCCAAACTGATTATTTTGAAGTCAAGAATTTGATCCTCAGTCAAGATATTGATCAAATCCTTTATTTTTCCTCTAGAATTCTACCATTGGTGAACTAGGCCTTTGGATATTAAACCCTACTATATTAACACACTCTATTTGAACTTTATTGACTTTAAATAATTGAACATGTCAAATAAAGTCTCTTCAAACATTTTGACCATTACCTCTGGAACTGATAAGACCACTTATTTCTCCAAGTTCTCCTTCTATTGTTGCATTCTTTTGAGGATAACTTGTAATTATTTTTCTTGTGCTTGGGATAATTCAAGCACATTCTCCTCAAATATCTAGTTTTCTCTAGGCCTCTATCTTCCCAATAGATTCAAATTGGTTGAGGGTTCTAATTTTTGAAAGGTATATCCTCTCCACCAACCATGACCTTTTTATCTATTACCCTTTTCAATCCAGCTATCTTGGGATCAAACTTGACACCTACTGATGATTGAGTCACTTATGGTGCAAGGATCCCCATCTATGTTCCACTTCACTCTCCTAGGGTAGCCAATCTTATTTCATCTTCCTTTTGTAGAAACACAATCCATGGCTTGATCTCTTCATGAACAGGGATATAGATGGATTTCATCATAGCCCAAGGATGGTTCATGGTGGGGAATCTCTACAATTTAGGTCCATAAATGAACCACCCTAGAATGTCTCATCCATAAATCAAATTCTTTTTACTAAAGAGGTTAAATTCACTCAAAGGAGGAGTGAAATTCACCTTGGGATTCTTGGCCTTTATTAGAATAATGGCCAACTTAGATTTTCTCTTGGGGGTATCCACAAGAACTAGATCCAATATTTACTTCCCCTTTTCTTCCTTTGTTTCCTCCATTCTTCATCATCTAATTCATAGGATAATGATAACACTTTGAGGGCATCCTATATAGTCTCATTAGTTTCTAATGATACCATATGAACCTCCTCCACTAGTGATCCTTGTTCCTCTACTTGGGATGAAGAAGATGTAATCTCATCAGGTCTTCTCTCCTCTAGCCTATGTTCAACTTGTGTCTCTATTTGGGCATTGACTAATTGAGCTTATGGAGGTCTATAAGGTACACCACTCAAAAAATGGTATTGCCTTAGCCCCAATTACTATCTGCCATCTCCTTTTTGATTTCCATCTAGCCTAGATTCAAGCCTGCAGTTATGTTATTTCAATCTCCTTGTGACCTCAGATAATGAGGATGTTTTTGTGTACACAAGCTCAAAAACACCAGGCTAATGATCATAAGGTAAATTAATCCCTTTAACCTTGAAATGTTACTTAACCCTTAGATAAGGGTCCCATTGCCTTAAATCATTAATTTCTAGTTTTAAGGATGTTTTATGTCTAGATGTTGCTTCTATGTTCTCCCATTGATTAAATGTAGTCCTTATAATAGTTATTGGGAGGTTGTGGAGGACCCCTTTCTTCTTGATTCTACATAAGTCATCAATGCCATGGAATAATTCATATGCTACCTCTTTCTCTACTAACTTATTGGGTACATGAATGGGTAGCCTGAGAATTTGGCTCTAAACCACTTCAATTTTAATGATTGTACAATCTAGATATAACCAAATACCACCCATAGCTTCAACATATTTCTTGACTAGTGGGCTAACCCTTTCCATGGGATGCCTAGCTATAGCTTTACTAAGTGTTGGATAAACATAGTCATAGATAAATTGGATGTGGTCTCTATACTCAAATATGTGTAGTTTGGAAAAATATTATGAAACCATTTATGTTCCACTAGGTGACCATTCCCTCAGGTTGGGAATCTTGGTGGTAGCAAGAAGGGCATCCAGAAGGTACAACATCATATAAAATTGATTTTTTTTCCTATTTACAATTACAAATATCTATGTACTTAAATTAATGCTAATTACTTCACCTAGAGGATGGGTGATCTATTTTTCAACCATGAAATAAACTAAGGAAACCCAAATTTTATTTACATATATAGTGGTTGAATTCCCACATAGCTTGTTCATCATTATCATAATCATCCTTATTCTAGGTCTAAATTGATTAATTTGGATGTTGTTTTTAAAGTCTAAAAACACTTGGCTCCTAAAATATAGCCATAGGGAAAGAATGATCTTTAAATCATTCTCTTTGGCCCAATTGTTTATTGAATTTAGGTCTATTTATGTTTTGGGCAATTTTTAGTAGTTCTCAAAGGCTATTAGAGAAATTTAGGCCATCTTATTTTGATTATGTCCATTAATTAGCTTGCATTTATCTATTTTAACATCCTTAAAAATGGGAGAAATAATTTCTATGTAGTGGAGTACCTTAGGTTTAGATAATGCATAGTGTAGACCAACCATTTGTATAGCAACTATGTCATAGTATAGTCTCTTTGAAAACACATTCTCCTCCTCCTCTCTTATAATGACTGACTATTCTTCGATGATCTAGAAAAGCTTAGACTAATTTTTGTCTCCTATATTTAGAGTGATGGGATTGAACTCTCTTTCCTTGAAAATCCTCCCTTTTACATTTGAGGTCAAATAAAGTTCCACATCCTCCTTGAAAACACCTTTTAGAGCTACCATGGCTGTGAATTTCATTAAATTACTCACTAGTGGACTATACTTCATCTCTAGATTGAATTATCCTTGCATAGATGAATGTTTACTTCTCTTTGGCTCATTTTGAATGATCATAGGGTCAAATTAGGTCTTTTTTTTATGCAAGGGCATTTTTGAATGTATTTATAGAGTTTTAATGGTGGTAGCTATTTAAATTATGTGAGCTTTGTGATTTTGATTTTACTTTGATTTGCACATTTATACCTTTTCCTTTCTAGGTCCCTAAAATATTTTGACTTAATGTTTATGCCAATGTGGATTTTCCATGTCATTATATTTATTAAAATTTGAAATGTGACCATTGTCTCCAAGACATGTGTCAACACCTTATTGGGTTTAGATATTTGAAAAGTCCACCTAAACAAACACCATTGGATGTACTTGCCTAGATCAACATGGTTCATTGATCTTGATCTAGGAGATTGAATGACATTAGATGCTCTACTATATTCCTTTTGGTTATGACACTTATCACTTTCACATTCATTCTAAGCTTTTTTGAAATATCAACATTGATTTCATACCATTGATATTGATTTCATGGTTCAATCATGCTCCCTCAATCTTTATCCACTAGGTTCTATCCTTCGCTCTACATACCATTGGATCTCTAATAGGGTTCTTGTGTTGGTGACACTTTTTACCTTCTCTATCATCTTAGAGATTCATTAAAGTTTTTACTTAATACACACCATCGATCAAAATGTGTATAGTCAACCATGTACCATCGATCTTCGAGGACATGCTCGAGATTTAATCATGAGCCATGGGCTTGACACTTGTTGTTTCCTTGCTTGATATGAGTTATTTTGAATTGTCAATGTTGATATAACACTATTGGATCCTCTCTACTTGATCCAATGCACATTATTGGATCCAAGTTCTTGACTTATTGACTTTGTGCACACTATTGGATCTAGTTTATCCAATCAAATGTGAACTATTGGATCATATAGTCAATAAAATAAAGTAAGGTTCAAGAAATATATAAAATTTAGGCTAAAGTTTTACATTATTGTTTTATTCATTTTGATAAACATGACAAAACCTTAGGATAAAATTTTAAGCTAAGTTTTAAAACTAAAAAAAGGGGACCCTGCATATAGTTAGTCCAAACAATGAAGAATTAAGGGGGTCTCAGGACATAAAAAAAATTTAGCATTGAAATTTTAGACTAAGGTTTTATTTGTGTTAATAAACATGAATAAGACCTTAGGATAAAATATTATCTAAGTTTTAAAATAAATATAAAATATTCCCATGTATTTTTTTTAATTAAAGTGACCCTACATAAATTTGAATTCCAATCAAAAGGTCCTAGGTTAAAAGACATTTTAATGTATAAAACCCTAGGTTTTAACATTGTTTACTCATGAATTTAATCAAATCCTTAAAGACTTAAATATTATAAAAGGGTCAAATTATTATTTTAAGTATGAAATCTTGAACATTGTGCATCCACTTGAGACTTCATTAAACTGGCATCTTGACAACACATGAAGAAACCATTAGTAAAATTAGGAAAAATAAGACAAGAATCAAATGGAGACATACTAGTCAAGATAAATGAGAACTAGGCGTGGGTGATATTTATGAACATAGGATTACAATAAGGGGAGATTAGTATGGTGTTCGTGAATGAAGTAAAAATCTAAACAAAACACACTAATGCTAACACCTCAAGCCTATCTCAAGGGGGGAGCATAATAATAATACTAAATACAAAAACACAACTAGAATTCAAAAGACTAAATAATCCTTCACCTTCCTTGGATGGTCCGAATAGTTTGTTTAAGTGGCTTACTTGGCTTGTGCTCAATGAGTCCTCATCAAAGGAATTGTTTGGCTCCTTCTCCCCTTGTAACTAATGTCTTTGTGATGGTTTTGGATTGGATCAACAATTTGGCATTATAACACTAATTGAATGATGATTTGGAATGATTTTTGCATGATAAATTTACACTATCCAAGCTTTTGAATTCATTTGGACATGATAAATTTGGCTTATCAGAGCTTTTGGACTCATTTGTGCATGATAAATTTGGCTTAAAAGAGCTTGATTGGATCAATTTTAGCATTATAACATTATGCATATGATCCATTAATTAAATCCTATATTATAACATTACTTTGGTTGCACTTGCAATTCAATAGGTAAGGCCTCCTATTTATAGATTTTGAAAAATGATTAGAATGAACCTGAACTGTCCATCTCAAGATGAAGATGTGTGGCTAAAGATCCTTTTAATTTTTAAGGCCATGCTCAATAAATGCCTTCATAAATATTTAATATAGAGAGGCATTAATGAGGCATGGGAGGGCATTGATGAGGCATGGGAGGGATTGATCAAATATTTTATACATTTACGACCTAGGGATGTCTTCCCAAGAAATGATGTCATTGATGATGCAGTTATTCAATATCAATTTATAAAAATAAATATTCAAAAATCTCGATGGAATCTCAATTAGGCTCATGCTTTGAATTAATTATCTTTAATAATGATTAGTCAACTTTGATGCAAATCTTGACAATTGGTGCTTGATTAATCAAAATGGTCAAAATGTCATATTATTGGGTCAAAATTTGACTGGATTGGAATCAGGATGTGATATTAGATGTGTTAGATCCATTATCCCATTTAGGATGTTTCCAACACAAAATAATAAAGGCACATGTCTTGTGCAAGAAATTTGGTAGAAAAGAGAAATCCAAAGCACCTAGGTGCAAAAATGTCATTTTGACTCAAAATGATCTGATCAAAGTTAGTTGTCTCATAATTACATTGCCTTATTTAATAATACTCTGGCCAAAATTAACACTTGTATATGAAAGGTAGTTTAATGCATTTTAGTTTTTGTAGGACAAATTGTGCATTTTTATAAAAATGGTCAAAAGCCTAGTTGAAGGTCATTGGTGGCTAGTTTTTAGGTGTCTACAATTTTCCCCAATTTGGGAAGGCATTACAAACTATAGGCATAACAATGTCTTCTCAAATATTGAGAAATGGCATGTATGTGAAAATGAAGATGATGACTAAAGAAAACGATCCATTTTTTTTTTAGGAAGCCTAAGATGATGCCCCCTCAAGGGAATGGCCATCACATATGTGGATGGATGGTCCCTCAAAAAGAAACAAGAAGAAAAGTGAAATTAACCCATGGTTGAGATTCATCTAAACGATAAATTCTTGCATGCATTGATTTAAAAAGGATACGGATTTACCCAAAGATAGTTATAATCAAGAATAAAAGTCAAAATAATGATTTTCCCATAAGTGGTTATAATCATGAAGAGGTCCTAGATTAGATAAAGATGATGTTTGATATGGTTATGCCCCAGCAAGGTAGATTAGCAAGCATAAATCAAGGATATAACCTAGAATATATATTAAAAATGAGCGAGTGAAAACATATATGTGATGGTTTAATGAATAAAGAAGCCACAAACAACCAGGTACATGAGGATGCACATAGTGATGAAATGAATGAATAGAAGAAGAAAGGTTGATCAATGGGAATGATTTAATTGTACTTGTAAATGAGGAAATGTTTATCCTTATTAACAATAATACAACTAGAACGGTCAATGGGTTTATTTGATCAAGGGTGGGATGGGAGAATTTTACAAAGGTGCTAAGGATAAACTTTTATGGATCCATTGATTATAGACCTTCTTGAAACTAATTATTGATATAACATGTGATGGTAAGCATTATGATGGAACATCATGAAGACTTGGCCAAAATATGCATAAGGATTTATTCCCAATCCAATAAACACTAGAAAACAATGCATCAATGATAAAAACCATAATGAAAATGTCCACATATGAATATGGATAGACTGAAGAATAATGTGCTCAAGGAATCATCCAATGAATGTATATAGACTAAGTCAAGGCAATAGTGTTGAAATCAAATAAATATGCAAGTAGACACAAAAACAAAGAAAAACATAGAAAACATAAAAACAAATAAACAATAACCAAATAGAAAGATTGAAAAAAAAGTAAAAGAAATCATCCTAACAATGACCATCCCCCAGTAAGGTGAATTGAGGATAACTGACTAGGCTTAGATATGACAAATGTTTTTGGATTTTTTAAAAGTTATGAATGTTTTTGGAATTTTGAGGTATCTCAACTTGTTATAGAATGACAAGATACCTGATTTCAAAATAGCGAGAGTATATGCTTAGATTGATCATAAAATGGTGAGAGTATATGGAAATGGGGACTGAGGTGTCCTCAACATAAATTGATCATGGCCCACATAGTCTCAAAATAAGCTCAAGTTAAAGTAATTTCATCCATAAAAAAGGTGGCATAAAACCAACTAGGTCCCAACAAGTTCTCAATTCTAGCAAATGGATAGTCGAATGAAAATAGCAATGGCAAGATGATGCAATAATGCATGTTAATAAAATGATGCTCCTAGTTTTCCCATAAGAAATTATAACTAGGATATAATGGATTAGATCAATGATACTAATTTTTCCATAGGCATTTACAATTAGTAGCAAGATCAGTGAGACACTGATTAGCCCATAGGTGGTTATAATTAGGCTCATATAAATAAACTTGATATAAGATGGAAAAGTGGAATATATCTTGCTAGATCAATTGTCACACTACTTTAATAGACTATCATTGTAAAATCATATTTGATTGATTACTGAAACTTGATAATAATCCCCTCACAAAATGTGTGGGAAGAACCAAAGTAACTGAGATCCGAACAAGATTTGCTAGGATGATTAAAAATATGCTTTGGTATAGATAGGAATGGAATGGTAAGATGGATAAGTGATAGACAATGATAGGCTGGTAGATTAGATAGGATGATAAAGAAGAACGTTGAGAGGGTTGACCCCAAGTGGTAAGGTGACTAGTTGGGTATGCAATAATGAAAAAATTATATGTGACAATGACAAATGGATATATGACAATGACATGGTACATATTTTTGGTTGATGATGGTTATTGGTGGTGGATGTGTTTGGCTTGGGTATGGTAAAAGGCATATGATTATGTTGTTCTTTCTAAAGTAGAGATGCACATCTTAATCAAAAAATGATACAAATAGAGTAATCAATCATGTTAATTATTATCCCATACCTCATCTAAATAGTTACTCTATCAAGAACTGGTTATAGATTTGTATTCCAAGAATGTTGTTGTGATCTTCTTTGGTCATTGATTTTGATTCCTTAAAACTTTGAGATAAGGTATTTTTATAGCCTCTACAAAGGAAAGTGCAGTCATGGATGGTAAATAGGGATAAATGTTGGTTGATAGGTTTGATTGGGAAATGTAATGGTGGATGATAATGGAATGAATGATGGTTGGGAAATAAATGAAGATCAAGATTTTTAGGCACACATAATGTTGTTAATTCTATATTTGACATAACTTTAGATGTGGCAGGGCCAAAGAATTCTAAATATTCTCTCAATACGTCCAATAGATTATTCTATTATTTGATCTTAATAGTAGTTACCATCTAATTAGGCTATAGATAAGAATCTATTTTGATTTGATCTTTGATTTTGTCTTCATCAAACATTGAAGGAATTTTGTGCTAAGCTATTAGAGCCTCAAAGAGGTTTTGACCAATGAAGTTGTCTTAATTATCCCATAGTGACTTTGAGAAGGTTTCACTAAGGAATGTTGAATTTTAATTTTGATTATATTCTAACACATCTAAAAAGGTTTTACTAGAAGATGCTAAGTTTAAAACTTGATTGTCCCCTAGCACCTTTGAAAAGGTTTCACTAGGAGAGTGTTCTTTGGCATGACTATGGTCTTGGTCTCCTTAATCTTCAATTGATATGTCACCATGGATACAATTCAACAAGGTGTGATTCTATTTGTCCTAATCAACACTTGTGGGAGATGGAATGTCAATACTATGGCTCTGATGCTTAGTGGTAATGGTACTAGAATGGGGGTTGGTAGCATAATCTTTGTAGAAAATACTAGGAAAACTTGTGTCGATGTTGAATTACTCATCCTCAAAAACCATGGAAGGAACATAAATGTATTCAAATTGATCTACTAGGGATATATAACCAATATTATAACAACCATGAATGTATTCTAATTCTAAATTTGATTCTAATTCAATAGACTCTAAATCTAAAGTCAAGATTGATGTTGATTCTAATTATGATGTTAAATTTGATGTGAGTTTAAGAATAGAACCTGAATCTAACTCTGATTCTTCATCTGATGGGTAATATATTATAATGATGTCTTATTTAATATATGATATTGGATAAGCAACAACCTATGATGGCATAATGGGATCCACAAAGATTGGTTTATCAAAGTGAGACTCCTCAACAATGGGAAAAATGTCAAGAGACAACTCCTCAAAGAATGGCTTGTCAATAGGAGGCTCTTGAAAAATAGGTATATGGTTGAGGTAATGATTTGCCTAAAGGTAGTTATAATCATTAATAAGTAACTCAACAAAGATTACCTCATTAGAGTGAGACTCTTTGATAATAGGTATAGGATTTAAAGGTGATCCATTATAGGTTGACTTATCACAAATGGTGGGTTCAATAAAACCATCTTGGATTGGTTGGTTCTCTTGGCCTTGGTTTCTAATGAGTTGGAAGATACTAAATTTTAACACAACTTGGTCTTCAAATGATTGGCTTGGTTGAGGGATTGATTGGCTTAGTTGTATAGGTAATGTTTTGATTGGTTGAGGTATGGATTGAGGTTTAGATTGGATTGGGTACTATGGATATTGGTTACTCACATGAGCTAAAGGACAAAATCCTAAAATGTTAATAATAGGGTGGCATGGATCTTGATTGCTTATATAAGACACATGACTAGATTTTGTAATGATGAAGGGGCATTATAGATCCTAATTGCTCACATGAGCCAAAGGATGAGGTCATGGTATGGGAATGGCATGACATTATGGATACTGATTACTCACATGAGCTAGAGGACAAGGTATTAGGACAAGACTAGGGCATCATGGATCTTGATTATTTGTATGAGCCAAATGATGAGGTCCTAGAATGGTAATGGTATTCCTTGGATATTGTGGAGCTTGGGAGCTCGTATAGTCTGAAGGAGAGTTAGAGATAGTCAATGATTGGATAATTAAAGGATGTCATAGATATTGGTTTCTTTCACAAACCAAAGCATCAAAGTCCTCTTAATAAATCATATCATTTTAATCTTGAGTTGGATTATAAGTTAGTTCTTAATTGTGTTCCATGTACTAATTATTGTAAAGAGGGTATGGATATGTATCCTAAACAACATTATCTATAGTTGGTTCTTCAAAAAATTCCTCCTCATAAACCTCTTCATACCAATCAAGGTCTTCAGTTGGATCATAAGTAGGCATTTAGTTATAATTAATTTGTGTTATTTGTGAACATAGGATTGCAATAAGGGGAGATTAGTATGGTGTTAGTGAATAAAATCAAAATCCAAACAAAACACACTAATGCTAACACCTCAAGCCTATTTCAAGGCATGGGGCATAATAATAATACTAAATTAAAAAACACAACTAGAATGAAAAATACTAAAGAATCCTTCAACTTCATTGGATGCTCCAAATAGTTTATTGAAGTGGCTTTCTTGGATTGTGCTCAATGAGTCCTCATTAAAGGAGTTGTTTGGATCCTTCTATCCTTGGACCCAATGGATTTTTGATGTTTTTGGCTTGGATCAATAATTATAAATTATAACACTAATTGAATGAGGCTTTAGAATGATTTGTGCATGATAAATTTACACTATCCATGCTTCTGAATTCATTTGGGAATGATAACTTTGGCTTATTAGAAATTTTGGACTCATTTGTGCATGACAAATTTGTCTTGAAAGAGATTGATTTGTCTCAATTTTAGAATTCTAACGTTATGCATATGCTTCATGAATGAAATCCTACATTATAACATTACTTTGGTTGAGTTCCCAATTCAATAGGCAAAGCCTCCTATTTATAAATTTTGCAAAATGATCAAAATGAACCTAAACCATCCATCTCAAGATGAATATGTGTGAACAAGGATCCATTAAATTTTGGAGGCCATTTTCAATAAATGCCTTCATAAATATTTGGGATAGAGAGGAATTAATGAGGCATGGGAGGGTTTGATCAGATATGTTATACATTTATGGCCTAGGGATGTCTTCCCAAGAAATGATGTCATTTGATGATACAGTTATTCAATATCAATTTATAAAAAGAAATATTCAAAATCTCCATATAATTCTTAATTAGACTCATGATTTGAATTAATTATATTTAATCATAACTAGTCAACTTTGATGCAAATCTTGATAATTGGTGCTTAATTAATCAAATTGGTCAAAATGTCATATTATTGGCTCAAAATTTGTTTGGATTGGAATCATGATGCAATGTTAAATGCATTTGATCCATTATCCCATTTAGGATGTTTCCAAAACAAAATAACAAATCATGTGTCTTGTGCAATAAATTTGGTAAAAAAGAGCAGTCCATAGCACGTAGATGAAAAATGTCATTTTGACTCAAAATTATCTAATCAAATTTAGCTATCTCATAAATTATATTACCTCATTTAATGAGACTCTAGCCAAAATCAACATTTGTATATGATAGGTTCAAAGATTTTAATGCATTTTAGTGTTTTTATGCCAAATTGTGCATTTTGATAGAAATTGGTCAAAAGCCTAGTTGAAAGTCATTGGTGGCAAATTTTTAGGTGTCTATAATCTTCAAATAAATAACTTAGATCAAATGGTATTTTAATTCAAGGCACAAATTTGAATTTTTTTAAAACAAGGCTCCCCATTTTTAGAAATGGGGGAATGTTGACCTCAACAGTAGGTAACACCTAGTTCCACTTTTGTGCCCAAGGATAGCTCAGTCACCATCTCATCCTTGTAATAGTCATTCACTAATCACATGTCCTTTTCAAGCCCCACATATTACAAAAAATATATCTCTATCACTGATCACAAATCCTTATCACTATTATCTCTTTTCAATATTTCCCTAGCATGTGTCCTTATTATGAGACTCATCACCAGCTTGAACCCATCCTATTTAAATCAATCTTGTCATATTAATAAAAAATCTTTCTAGATATTTATTGTCTATCTAGAACCCATCACTTGAGCTACTTTGTCTCTTTCCCTATTGGGGCATCTTAATTTTCAATTGGGGTATCCCAACCCCATCTTATTGTGGTCTTATCCCATCCTGGGATTTCCTTTTGAGTGACCATTTGGTTTGATTTATCCCTGCATGCTCCCTTGAGGGGGAATCATATCCCCCTAATGTCTGACATTACCTAACATCATGGTTTTTATTTGAAAGACCATAACTCCTTTCAATTCATTCCACTCATAATACCCTTTCAAAGAGGGGGAAAATGCATGAATTAAATTATTTTCACCCCATTAATTATACTAATTATGCTAATTTTTGCTAATTTAGTCTAAGTCCAATATTTCCTAACTAAATTAACTGATGGATAAATAACAAACAACCCATTCCTATACCTCATAAACCTTTACCCCATCCTAAAACCAATTAATCCCCTCATTAAAACCCCTAATATAACCTATTACCCACTAACCTACTCCCTGAGCCAACTGGCCAGTTTAAATTTCCAAAATAATCTACCTACCTGACCACCCCCTATCTTAGTGTCTCCTAAAACCCTAAAATATATGGGGAGATTTATAGAATTTTAGGATTCTATAAATCTTCCCCATTTTGGCCCCCTTCTCTATAACTCGCTAATTCTATAGATCTCCATAGAATTAAAAATTTGATGGAAAATCCCTAGCCCTCAATATCAATGGCCCAAATTTGAATTTGAGTCATTGATCTCTCTATCTATGCCTATTTAAACAAACTCTCCCTCCTCCCTCAAACTAACTTGGAAATCCATAAAGCCATCATATTTCTACTATCTTGAATCCAAAAATCTCCCTTATATCCTTCCATAGCCACTATCAACCTATTCAATCACTTGGAAGCCATTATCAACACTTATCAAACAATCTAACATTTCAAGTTTTGGATATCAAACAATCCATTTGAAAATCTTGGAGTGGAGCCATAAAGGGGTAAAAATGATGGTAAACATATTCTTATTATTCTATTTTGCTTCCTTTATCCATTCCTATTGGTGTAATTAAGTTTTAGGTTATTATTACTAGAATTAGTAATATAGATTGTATCTAAAATTTAGTGCAAAATCTTCTTCAGAATATTGAAAATGGTTTTATTATAAGCCTCAACTTGTCCATTGCCTTGCATATAGTATGTGGTAGAGAAATGTTGTTTGATGTGGTATTGAGAATAAAGTGATTTAACACCTTTATTATTGAATGATCCACAATTATTAGATATAATGTTAGAGGGGATACCATAATGGTAAATGAGATGGTTGAATATGAACTTGGAGATATACTTACTAATGTTGTAAGTGAGGGGAATGGATTCAAACAATTTAGTGAAGTATTCGATAGTAGTCAAGATGTGTTTATAGACATCTAAAGATGTGGGTTTAATATTCTTGATGAGGTCAAGTCACCACATTGAGAATAACCATGGTGTTGCCAATGGTTTAAGTGTCTTGGCTAGAGCATGAATCAGATTGGCATACCTATGACACTTGACACATATCTTCACATATGTAGCTATGTCAAATTTTATCATTTTCTAGTGTTAACTAGTACATAATAACAATGTGGCTAATATTTCCCTACTGATGTGGGATCCACACACTTCTTCATGGACTTACCTCAATACTAGTCTAAATTATACCAAATGTAAATAATGAATTAGAGTTCCATCATAACTTATATGATACAAGGTTGGTCTAATTAGGCTATAACAAGAGGATTTGTGGGTAAATGATTTTTGTTTTTTACATGATAAATTAGGATGCATGGTTTTGTCTTATATATATATATATATATATATATATATATATATATATATATATATATATATATATATATATATATATATATATAAGTACCAGGGAGATGTGGTACCAACAATGTCATAAACCATCTTGATGGTTGATTATTCATATGCCAAAGCTAAGATATGTTTAACAAGAAATTGATAATCATTATCTCTATTGGTGATCTTCATGGAACTAATAATTGCCATAACATCAATGGTTCTATTATTTTGCTGAGGTATTCTCTCAAATTGGATGTTTGTAATTTAATATTTGAGAGTATGTACCATCTCTTTATAGGGTATAAAATTATCATCCTTGGTATGGCATTGGGCCATGAATTGATTGATGATTAATTAAGAATCACCAGACACCAAAAAATGTTGAATGTTTCATTTTACTACTTGACAAAGCCTTGTAATGAGCTCTTCATACTTGGACAAGTTATTGGTATAGGGAAATATAATATGAAAGGACTTGGGAATTATACCCCCTTATGGCTTAACAAACAATATTTTAGCCCCTGATCCATGAGTCATGAAGGATCCATCAAAGTACATCTTCCACCATTCAAACTCAAGATGAGAATTTACTTCTTAAATAGTCATGATGGCCTCATCTAGAAATCCAAATGTAATATTTTGAGTATATTGAAGAGGAGCTTTAACAAGTTAATCTATTAGTACTTTCCCCTTAATGTATTTTTGGTTGGCATATTCAGTTTTAAACTCACTCAATAACATGATCCATTTTACCTTATGGCCCTGTAGAGATGATTTGGAAAGTAGATACTTGAGTGGATCTACTTTGGTGATAATAATGGTCTTATTATTTAACATATAATGACATAATTTTTGGGATATAAACACCATTGATAAATATGATTTTTCAATTAGTGTTTAGTTATGTTCATATGCAACCAATGTTAGACTTAGATAATACACAACATTCTCCTTTCTTTATTAATTATGGTGTGCCAAAAATTCCCCCAAGGCATTTTCAACTACTGATAGGTAAATAAGTAATGGCTTGTTTGGCATTAGTGGAAATAAAACTTGTGGGTTAGTAAGATATGCTTTAAGTGGATCAAATGCTTTTTGACACTCTTCATTCTAGGAGAATGTAACACCTTTCTTCAATAAGCGCATAAATGGATTACATTTATTAGTAAATTATGAGATGATGCATCTTATAGATTGAGTTTTACCTTGTAAAATGTGGAGCTAATTCAAGGTAGATGGTGGTGGCATATATATAATTACATGAAATTTAGTTGGGTTATATTCAATACCCATGAGAGAAATAATAAAACCTAAAATTTTTCCATAAGTGATGCCAAATACACATTTCTTCATACTAAGCCTGATGTTGTACTCACAAATTCTCTCAAAAATTCTTCATAACATTGTTGGGTGATCAACCTAGGTCTTTGATTTACCTGAGATATCATCGACATAGTCCTCAATAATGTCATACATCATGTCATGAAAAATTACTATCATATATCTTTGGTAAGTGGATCTACAAATCTTAAGTCCAAATGGCATCACATGATAACAAAACATTGCCCCACATAGTAGTGAATGCTATCTTGTGTTGGTATTCTAGTGAAATTTTGATTTGATTATACCCTGAAAAGCTATCCATTATAGAGAGAATTTCATATCCAGCGATTGAGTTGACTATCATGTAAATATTAGGCAAAGATAAGTCATCTTTTAGGCAATATTTGTTTATATCTATGAAATTAGTGTAGATCCTAATGCCTTTTGGTTTATTGCTCACTGACATAATGTTTGAAATCCACTTTGAATAGTCGATCAACTTGATACATTTCACATCTAAGAGTTTTTATAACTCTTTATTTACTAACACAACAATATGAGGATACATCTTATGAATTTTTTTTAACAAGCTTGGCATTAGGATGTATAATGAGATGGTGTACAAATAAGGTGGGGTCTAAACTTGGCATGTTTGAATAGGCCCATGAAAATATGTCAAAAAATTCACTCAGAAGGGCTATTAAAACTTCAAGTTCCTCTTTAGTGATGGATGTGCCTAGTTTAATCCACTTTGGGTCCTATTAGCAACCCATGTTACACCCTCTCGAAAAAAACCATTCAAATTCACTTCAAACTTGGACTAACATGGGATTAACTTAAAGGTTGTGGGCTACCTATAATATAGGTCAAACATATAGATTATGGGGTTAGCACCACTAATTTATCAACTTGAATTCTCCTTCTAAGACCTAATTCTATTGGGATTAAAAAGGTAAAGATGAAAACTTAGAAATAAAACCTACACTAAGAGTGGTGATACACCAATACTTAATTATCCTCTGTTGATTAATATTTAGACACATTTAGGAATTTAATGGAAGTAAACAACTAATCAAACCTCTTAACATAATCCTAAGCATGAATATTTCATATCAAGGTTAAGTAGAAAGTTTGAAACTTGAAGGCTAAAGATATAGGTCTGCACAGGACACTACTAATCCCATCAACACTTCAAGGCCATTACTACCTATCAAAACTTCATACAACCTACATAGATTAATACTATGATATTAGGTGAAAGAAAGGACCTAAAAAAGAAGTTAAACCTCATAAATTATACAAATAAACCATCATAATACACACTAACACTCATATAGAATGTCTATAACTATTCTTGTCTATTAATTCAAGGCACAAGGTATAATTTTGGCAAAACCTTGCTACACCCAACAAAGATATGATAATAAAGAAATAAATGCCTATATATATATAATTTTTCATAAGATATATATGATAATATAGGCATGGGAGAGGCCATGAAGAGACCAATGTGGTCTTGAAGAAGTTACAATAGTCTCCATTACTCTCCCCATGTATTGCTTGAGTGGATAGGTGTCTTGAATGGATCATTTGAGGCATTGATGCCTAATTTTTACAATGTTTTGTTGGAAACATAATGATTTATATGGGGGTGGGGGTGAATTTATCTCTTAAAAATTTATTTCACATGTACTTTAACATTCCTTGAACCATCAAATCAATACAAAAATATAACAATGCATAAAGAATCATTCACATGAGCATAACACAAGAAAACATGCCTATGAGTGGGAAACCCTAAAGGGGAAGAAAACCCAATTATCCATGTAAATGTATTATAGTCATATAAGTTAAAATATCATTAATTAGTGAAGCACCGGCTCCACATGGAGCATGAACCCCAACTAGCTAAGCACCAACCTAGCTAGGATTTAACAAGCACCAACTTGAAAGGAAGCACTAACCCCCTAGATAACTCAACACCAAATGATCCACATAAAAATTTGATCACCTTCAAAACACCTTGTTTTTCATACAATATATAATGATCACCTTCTTTAGTTTTTATCTCACTTATCCCTCTCAAATTGCCTTCTAGACTTCTTCACTCATCTAGGTATCTTCAAGATAGATTAGGTCATATGACCTTTATTTTCATCTATAGTAATTATTTGTGATAATGATATTCAACACTGATCACAAAGACTAGTCATGGTGATAATGATATTCAACACTTGTATGACCACTTCCGGAGATTAATGATGCATGTGGTTGATATTATGAAATAATTATACCATTATAAATTAAAAATATAATATTTTCAAATGGAAATATTGGTCTTACATACCAATCTTATAACCTTGTATCTCACTGTCTCATTTGAACTAGATACGTAAAATCATGAGTAATTTTTTCACTATAACCACTAACCTCCAAAACTTATACCAAACATTAACATGTATTAAAATTATTTAAAAAAAATTAAATTTACTTGTTTTCATCCCTATTACATGATAACACATCCTTAATCATCTTCTCATTACTACCTGGATTTCTCACTATTTCCACTATTAGGCTTGTTAGAGATTGACTAACTTGGATGATTGATTTATCACTATTGAGGGATAGAACCTATATATAAACCATTATGGACATAAAATAAAAGTATAAATTTTTCCTTTGCCCTTTACCACTGATGGTGAAACCAAGGGAACACCACTATAAACTAGGAGGAAACCCTTTAAATCCTAAACTAGTCTAAGTTCCCAAAGGGTAGGGGTGTCATAAGCACTAAGATTGACCCCATGTTCCTTTAACCATCTGAAGGTTCTTCTCATGATCACCATGGTCCTCCATGGTATATAATAATTTTACTTAGTAATGATCATACTTTTAATTGTTCAAATCTGATTTTTATAGAAAATATTTGAGAAATGTGTACTTTCTTATAGGATATACTCACACACCTGACAACTCAATCACACCTGGAGGTGCCTAAGAGAGTTTAATACATTATCTAATTATTTGTTTAGTAATTTTAGAACATTATGATCTATTTTGAATAATATATTTTACATCAGGTCATTATTAGGGTTTTAGGATGCTCTAAACCTATTTCCACTCTTAACAATCATTCATAAAGCATAACTCCTTAATCCAAAAACCAATGCCTAGAATTATGATCTAGGACCCTTCCCATTCTACCATGAATAGATTAGTTTCCAATGCATATGTTTGAAGAGCTAATGAGAAAAATAAAAACCTTCTCAAGTAGAGAACCCTTCATTATGTGCACTTGAGAGACCTTAAAACACATTTTTATGCCTTATCCTTTGTAGTCATATAAAATACAAAAAATTGTAACTTGAGCATGGATAATGGAACCTAACCCATAAGTCCCTCTTGATTTCTCTCATGACCCTCTTAGGCTTGTTTTCATTGATTCCTAGTCATCTATAGCCTTCCAAACTTGGTCTTAGCTAAGTCAGACTCCTCTTTCCATAACTAATCCATCCCCCCAAGTCTCATCTGCTCAAGATAATAGCACCACACTAGGACTATAACATCAATGCCACTCTTGTCTATTTTCAATGATATTGTCCAAGCTCATTTTTGGACCTAATGGTCAATTCATTTTAGTTTCCCATCCTTATCCTTGTCAGCCTAACATGAGAAAATTCAATCCATGACCAATAGATCCCTATAAAAACCCATTCAAAGATCATTTGGAAAGGGTAGGAAAATATCACAAAGTAAGCAAGAATATAACACTACTCAATCACATTTCCCTATTGTCTACATATATCCATCTAATACTATTTCTAGCTTATTCAAATAATTACACTAGTCTTAGTCATCTCAAGCACACCCAGTTTGACTATTCCTTGCATCTCATATCACAATTTCACCAAGCACTTTCAAAGGGAGAACTACATATGGCTTGATCCCTCTTCAGAGTATTGGTCAAAGTATAAAGGAAGATAGGGTTTTAAGAAATAATTTTCTATACAGGGAGCTCTACAGACTTCTAGCTACCAAAACTTCAGAGATAGCGTCACATAGACCTACCAAACAAAACCTAGAAAGTTTAGATCCTCAATAAAATAGTGTCAGACAAGGACTAAAACACTGGTGCCACTCTTATCCACTTTTGACATTCATATCCAATCAAAAAACAAAATTCAAAATCCTATTTGTGATAGTGTCCTAGGCCTGCATAGTGAATATTCGATCTTGTCTCAGTGGATCAACATAGTTTAAGCTAAGTCTTATTTTATCCCTCTTATTACTATTTTTAGAAAATATCTAATTACCAATAAATTTCATAATTATTCCAAATTTTTAAAAATCATTTGTTGAACTTGACTTACTTTGTTTGTGCACAAGAACCCTATGAACCCTAGGGTAAAATTCTTGTTGATTTTTACTATAAATTTTTGAATTTTTACTTGAATATTTAAATCAAAAATTCATTTCAAATTTTAAAATTTAGTAGTAAATTTTAAAATAATTTTATTTCAAAGCCTAATAACCCATACTAAGTCCCAGTAATTTTCCAATAAATTTTAAGAATTTTTTATAACATATTAAAATCAAAAAATCCATTCAAATTTTAAAATTCAATAATAATTTTTAAAAAATTATTTTTATCAAAACCCTAGTTACACATACTAGTTCCTATTCAATTAATCCTTTTCTAATAATTTTCTAAAATTTTAGTTGCATATTTTAATCAAAAATCCAATTTTATTTTCAAAATTACATAGTATTTTACAAAAATATCATTATCAAAACCCTAGTTGCATGTACTAGATCCTATTCACTTCTTGAGGTATCACCTTAAATGTTTGTGAGCTTCATTTCAAAAATGGGTTTCACTTATCTACAATTATTTTTTACATTTATCATATAAAATAAGGAAACCATCATTGGTCGTATCATATACATGAATGATGAAGTTTATCATATGTTAATACAAAGCTTTATTGTTTACATTTCATGCTTATGTTTCATAATATGGGATGAGATTAAGAAAGTTATTATTAAACATGTTAATATGTCTCTTGCATTACCTACCTTGGAGCCTCTACCCCATGTCGAGTCATGTTGCATGGTCCATTTCACTCTTCCCTATGTCACTACCCATCACCAAAGAGCCTAGTTGACACCCTTTATCCCTCCACCACCTTGACCTGTCAATTATCTTCACTCTCCTCCCATAGCTACTACTAGTATTATAAAGATAGTAGATAATGTGGTTAGAGATATTACTCAATCTGCCACCATGCCTCCTTAACCTAGTCAGGTGTCTTACCACCCTCTTATTCCTTCTTATCCCAAGCCCAACCCACCTACATAGGCAAATTCACAATAGGCATATGATATTGTTGATCAGTTGAGAAATACTCTAGCTAATATTTTTATGTTGGAATTGCTTTAGAAAGCCAATGTGTTTAAAGACATTTTTTACTAAGCACTCAGTTAGAATTATATACCAATTGATTTAGAGCCTTCTTATTTTGCGTCAGTAGTCAACACTTTAAAAACCATAGAACATGTAATTTATTTTGATAGTGAGGACTTGCCTTCTCAGATAGTTATTGATCAAACTTTACCACTATTCATATAAGTTCAAGTCAAAACCAGTGTAGTGGAGAGAGAGTTCTATTTGATAGTGGTTTTGGACATAATATATGTAATATCATATTATTACAGACCACGGGTGTAGATATGCCATCCATGAAAAAATTATAAAATAATATTAGAGGATTTGATGATATACCACAACAAACATTGGGCACTACTACTTTGGATATCATGGTAGGACCCAAAACCCTCTCTACATAGTTCTAGATCATGCCCGATCCTTTTCATTATAATATTTTACTTGAATGACCCTATATACATGCTATGGGGGTAGTTCCTTACACTCTTCATTGATGTGTTAAGTTTATCCATGAAAGATACATTTACACATGTCTATCAGATAACCAACCATTTAGATATTATCAAACTATAGAGTCATCTTTGATTATTTTTCCAGATGGGACACCACATATTATGGTTTAACCACCACCTCATTGTATTTATCTTGATTAGATACATACATATGAGGTTAGAGATACTATCACTTCTCACACTCCACTTATAATTGTGTCCTCAAATCCAGATTATAACCAGTCACAAAAGATTTAGCCATTCCAGCTACTCTATCATTCACGATGCCTACACCTATTACAATTATACATTCATGATAGCAGTTCCAATAGTACCGATTGATTATATAGATATAGTTACTCCATCATTTATAGATACTCTCATAGTACCACTATCTTCTACTAGTATAGTTATAAAGACTCCTATATCATAGTTACCCCTTGTGATAAATTCTAAGTTACCATATATACACGATGCTGATATGGATTCCAAAACTTTTTTAGATGATGATACAACACCCACACTTATAGATGAATTTTTATGTGGATTGATCTTTACACTAGTAGGCCTAGATGAGTATCGAGATGACTCTAGAGCTCTCATTACACACCCTACATCAATATTAGCATCTCACACTACACTCTCAAGATATACTCCACAATCATGGCCATAGATAGATCATTTGGCACCTACAGTTCACATGCTGACCTCTATGGATATAGAGCTAGTCATTTAGATTTAGGTAGGCAACACACAAAATCAACCATAGATTATGTTATAGATGTTACTTGATGATGGATTAATCACCTTACCTATAGTTTGGCCTATATCTATTAGCATATTATCATAGTAGGATAGTCACCCATTTTGTCTTTGTCATAGGATCATAAGTCATGATACAAACTCATGTACAATGTTACAGAAGAAATTAGATAAATTATAAGTTTATGGTATTATTTAGATTTCAAAACCACTAGAACCAACTTATTTACTTCCACCAAATCAATCTACTACTAGAACTAAACATCCTAGAGGAGAATCATCATCTCTACAACTAAAGCAACATTTAGTTCACCTTCGATAGGATGACACCATGTAGACACCATCTGCAGCATATAGTGATACTTATGATGATGATTTAGAGGGATCTAATGATGGTCATGATCCTTTCCTCCATATCCCTCCCTATAAATCTCCATCCTTGGACCCTTTACCCCTCCTAGCCTATCTTTTTATTCATATACTTGTATATAGTCTCATTATGATTACTTATACATAATTTTCTTAGTATTACCTATACATTGTCTCTTCTGCCTGACTATACATAATTTCAATCTCATTGATTATACATATATCAAACATTTTCAAAATATCAAAATCTAAAAGAATTCAAAAACACAAAAACATTTCAATCGTTTGCATTATCCATGCTTTACATTTCTACTACCATGTTAGAATTACATTTTGTTGTTCTATGTTATTATTTTTTAGTTTATCTACATTACCATGCTTGTCTTGATCTTCTTTGAGTGTGTGTAGAGACTTTCAGACCCTTGATTGCTTCAATCTACCCATTGAGGGGGCATCTTACTCCCACATGCAAGATGCACATTGATATATCTTTCCCCTAGGGGCATCTTCTACATGACTACACCATCCAGGTTATGTCATTTATACACCACACACTGTAGTTATCATGTTGATGTATGTTATTTACTAGCTTACATAGATTAATCTATCAACACTCACTAGTATTTATCACTTGTGTATTTTTTTTGCATATACCTAGTCTTTTACTAACATGTCTTGCATACTTTCACTCTTGCTTTTATTAGTTAGATGTGCTTGTATTTTCTAGTCTTTACATGCTTTATATTATTTCTTAGCATAGATTGATGTGATTGTATTTCTAGTTCTTGCTTATTTTTGATATGTTCCTTAGGAAATTTTCTAATGTCTTTTGCTTATGTTCATGTGTGTGCCTTAGGACATTTACCAATGTCCTTTTCCTATACTCCTCTATGTGATTATGGATTCCATGAAAATTTTGTTTATTTTAATTATATGTGTATGTGGCATTTGAACATGCCTTGTATGCTTGTTTTCTAGTTTGAGTGACATGTGCCAATGTCCCTTATTTTATTGGACCCTATGTTTCTTACTTCTTGCCTTATGTGCTTGTTTCTTGATTGCTTTTGATTGTTTACAATGCCATGATCCAAATCATGCATTATCCTTCTTCTTAGATGCCATGATGGACATCATGCTCCATCCCTCCATGACAACTAATAATTAACAACTAATACTTCCAGTTCCAATTTAGTACATTACACATGATTTTAAATTGTTATATCTATCTAGGCATACTCTTATTGATCTAAAAATATCTCAATACAAATCATGCTATATATTGAGATATCTTGTCAATTATCGTTTCTATATCATATATTTTGTAGCATAACACACTTGCAAGGCTCTTTATCTTGAGGGTAGTCATTGTAGGGTCTCCATTCCTACCCTTAAAAGAGGGGGTAAAAAATAGGGGTTTTGTCATAGAGATTAGAGCTCCTATCAACAAAAAAATCTAGTTTTAAAACACTTAAAACAACAACTAGACATCAAACCAGTCAGAACAGACTAGGAAAATAGTGAAGAATCTAGAATAGTCATCATATTTGGCCCAAGACAATAGTGTTGAGATTGGAATATAGTACTAATAGTGATACTATCTATTTCTATTACTCTTATCCAAATAACAAAAAAAAACTAGAATTTATATAAGAAAGCAAAAAAGTTGGTATAGCTATAGATTTACACAGTGAGACTAGTTCAAAATTAGTAGTTTTAGTACACATTTTACTCAGAGAATTAGATATAGGGGAAATCATGCATGAAATTATGGCTCTCACTTCTAGTTTTAGATATGGTAGTTGGTATATATTCTAGATTAGAATCCATGTTTTATACATTAATGATTAGGGGCAACGTGCATGACACATTTATTTATTTTATTTTCTAGTTCAACATTGTCCAGACATTCTAAATAGTTGTATGCCTTATTATATATATAGGCGGTTGGAATAATTTTGGAGTGGCTTTGATATAAGCCTACCCTCCATATTCTTGAGTTCTCGAGTGGCTTCCACATAAGCTAGATTTTTAGTTTTGGAGTGGTTTTCATATAAGCCTATTTTCCATCTTTTGGAGTGGCCAAGAGTGGCCTAGTTTCCAACATACATTTGGTTATCCATGCTAACATTTTTAGATCATAGTACATTCATAAAATTTAGGAGCCATCTCATATGACATACATTTAATATTGATATCAATTCATGTCTTCACTTCATGGGGCAACGATGGAGCCAAAGGTCTAGCTAGCCTTTGTATTCTTGAGCCACCTACTAAGAGGAATTGGAAAAATATTCCAAACATCAATTAACACATGCAAGTTCATCTATATTAACTTAGTAGGTGACAATAGAGCCAAATGGCTAACCTTTGCATTTTTAATCCAATTTTTGGGGAATTAAGCACTCAACTCCATTCATGATATTAATTTTGGTTCAGCACATACACAACATTAATTAGCATCATCCAACATCACTTAGTAGCACAATAGGTTTTATATTGGTTTGCATACCTAATAAGGTATATTCATTCTTTTCTCTTCATTTATCTCTTACCTAATTTTTATACATTATTATTTTAGATATAACATATTTAGAAAGAACTAATCTACTCTTTATTTTCACTTGTATATTTACACTTCACAGCATGCTCTCTATATGGATAACCCAACATCACAACAACATCATGAGCTTCACTCTTATAGGTAAGTTTAGGTACACTTTCTATTTTTCTTTTATCCTAGTATTTTGCTTTGCTACATCACTAGAATAAAGTGGGGCAAAATGTAGTCATATAAAATGTAAACATTGGTAACTTGAGCATGGCTAATGACACCCAACCCATAGGTCCCTCTTGATTTCTATCATAACCCTCTTAGGCTTATTTTCACTGATTCCCAATCATTCATAGCCTTCCAAACTTGGTCCTAGGTGATATGGACTCCTCTTTTCATGACTAATCCACCCCCCCATGTACCGTCTACTCAAGATAATAGTGCCACACTAGGACTATCATGTCAATGCCACTCTTATCTATTTTTGGTGCTATTCTCCAAGCTCATTTATAGCCCCAATGGTTAATTCTTTTTGGCTTCCCATCCTTATCCTTGTTAGCCTAATGTGAGAAAATTCACTCCATGACCATTAAATCCCTATAAAATCCCATTCAAAGATCATTTGGAAAGGATTGACAAATATCATAAAGCAAGTAAGAATACAAGTAAGACTACTCAAGCACATTTCCCTATTCTCCGCATATAGCCATCCATTACTATTTTTAGCTTATTAAAATACTTACACTAGTCCCTAGTCATCTCAATCACACCCAGTTTAGCATTTTCTTGTATTCTCATATCATAATTGCACCAGTACTTTAAAAGGGAGAACTAAATATGGCTTGATCCCTCTTTAGAGTATTGATATGTATACATTTTGCCCATACAAAGGGTGTGGATCTATGTCTAATGAATCTTACACACACTAACCCCACATATTATTTGAAATTGGTCAAATTAAAATGAAAGATGTTGAAGAAAGAATCTATTCTATAGGGAGCTTTACATTCTTCTAACTAACAAAACTTCATAGACAGGGTCACACAAACCTGTCAAACAAAATTTAGAAAGCTCAGATCCTCAGGACAATAGCACTGAATAAGGACTATAGTGTGGGTGCCACTCCTACCCACTTTTGTCACTCCTATCCAATTAGAAAATGAAATTTATAATCCTATTTATGATATTGTCCTAGGCTTACATAGTGAATATTAGATCTTGTCTCAATCAGATTAGCACAATTTAAGCTAAGTATTATTTTATCCCTCTTATTATTATTTTTAGAGAATATATAATTACCAATAAATATTATGAATCAGTAGATTATTTACAATATATTATTTACTAATTTATCAATCTAGACCCTTTAACTAAAGTAGGAATAAAACCCCAATTATTCACAAAATTGTTAAATCATCCTTCCAAGTTTGACCTAAAAATTTATGAGAAAAATCAAAACAAAATACATTATCTTTGAAAATTGTTGTATGAGCTTATACACCTTGAAATTTGAGCATGACCCCTCATTAGGCCACATTCTCTCCCTTTGCTTACTTAGACCTTGACTTATAAATCATATTAGGGCTTGAAACTAACCTTCATGACTCTTTCATGTTCAAGTAACCTCATACATGCTTAAAAAGTACCATATATCCTTCATATTCCTTGAAAATAGATCATGATGCCTCATTAGGCCAAGCAACATCTACAAGATGTCTAATTACAGACTTGACCTATAGGTCCTACCCCTATAGTCTTACCTTGAGACTCACATGAGTGATTCAATGCCTCATATACATGATCAAACAACCTCATAAAAATTATCATGCTTGTGTGCATTCATCTCTATAAGACATCATGACCTTTCATTCACAAGACTAGGCATCCTATGCACATACCTTCTCAGTCACTTACTAGGCTCAAGCACTTGACAACTTTGACAATAAAGACCTTCTATGCTGATCTTCACATTATTCATGAAGTCATAATAACATATAAAAATAATTTATTATACTCTCAAAATCACTGCAACACTGATCAATATCCTCTCTCATAGCTACATTCTTTAATGACCTCATGTATACCTTTCTCAAGAACCTTTGACATCAATGCCAAACCTCAACAATAAGAACAATGCTAAAAAATATACCCCTTTGTCATTTATGGAAAAAAAAACTAAAAACTAATCATTCTTATCTTCCTATTTTGGTCTTTCTCCCACTTTGACATAAATTACAAAGTGATGTTTGCAACTCCTTGGATTACACTCTTTGCAACCAAAATACTCAACATACATAACTGTGTTTATGAGACATAATACAAATATGATATCCCTATCTCCATGCATAAATTATTGGAATAACTCACCTATTATTAGAGATAATTATAATGATTATCTCACCCTAATTACTTGACTTATTCAATGATTGATAGGGGCAAGGATTACACCCAATTCCTAGTTTAGGTGTTCAAATGTCACCTTTGGAATTGGTCTGGTCAAAATGTCTACAATATGATCCTATGTAGAAACATATTCAAGTCTAAAACCTTATTCACTTATCTTATCTCTTATGAAATGATACCTTCTTGGAATGTGTTTAGTACTCAAGTGCATGATAGGGTTATTTGAGATGTTTATAACACTTGTATTGTCACAATAGATAGGGTTAAGACCATCATACTCTACCTTGTAGTATTTTAGGGTTTATCTCATCCATAAGACCTGAGTATAACATGAAGCTACTAAAATCTAATCAAACTCATACATGGATAATGCTACTAATGGTTGTTTCTTTTTTATCCATGAAACTAGGCACCCAACTAAAAAGAAATATCCTCCACTAGTACTCTTCCTATCATCTGAACTTCCTACCCAATCTGGCTCTGTATAGGATATAAAATTGAACTCATTATTTCTTATATATCATAGCACATACTATATAGTCCTCTTTAGATACTTGAGTATCATTTTGACTTCTTGAAGATGGTTCTCCTTTGGATCTACTTGAAACCTTCCCACAAGACCTACTACTTGTATGATGTCAGGTCTAGAGTCAGTGGTGTATAACAAACTCTAATAATTGACCTATATGAAATCTAATTGACATTTAAAGACTCATATTCCTTGCTCAACTTTCATCCTATGATCATGGGTGTACTAATTGCCTTAAAATCTTCCATCTCAGACTTCTTCAACATCTCTCTTATGTACTTGGCTTGTGAGATGAATATACCTTTTTTCAGATTGAGTGATTTGCAACCCAAGAAAGAATGATAGTTATCCTAACATGGACATATCAAATTTTGGATTCATCACCTTTGGAAATTCCTTGGTCACATTCTCATTATTTCCACCTAAGATGATGTCATCCACGTAGATAACTACTATCAGTTGATGGTCATATTCTATCTTTATGTATAGATTAATATCTATAACTCTTCTTTTGAATTCTTGATCCAAAAAATACCTATACAACCTAGTATACCAAGCTCTAGGAGCTTTATATATACCATATAGATCCTTTTTAAATATGCAAACATAGTCCTTTTCATCTGATAGTGAGAACCCCTAAGGTTGATCTATGTACACTTTCTCTTCTAAATTCTCATTCAAAAAGCTAGATTTGATATCCATCTAGTATACCTTGAACACTTTGAATCATGCATATGATATAAATAATATGATGGCCTCTAATATTTCTATTAATGTAAAGGTATCCTCAAAGTCCACCCTTAAAAATTGTGCATATACCTTGCATACCAATCTAGCCTTGTTCCTAGTAACTTCTCGATCTTCATTCAAATTATTTCTAAACACCCACTTTGTGCCAATCACATTCTTGTCTTTAGGTCTAGGAATTAGTTCCCAAGTCTCATTCTTATCTATTTAGTCTAACTCCTCATTCATAAATTCTATCCAAAATTTTTCTTTGATTATTTCTATAATATTATTAGGTTTAATCTTACATAATAGAGAAATATTCTCTTGATTTAGATTTCTTACCAATCTTATCCTTATTTGCATACCTACATTCTTATTGCTAATGATTTAAGATTCAGGGTAATCTCTTTGAATCTACCTAGAGGGGCATTTTGAGTCTTGTCTCTCCTCAAATTATTATTCTTCCTCATTAACCTTTATAGTTTTTTATTCATTCTTGAAGTCCAGATTATCTAAAGTATCCTTTGACTATGAGTGTTATTTCCTTATCTCATTAATCTTCACATTGGTGATTGATACTGTATTTTGTAGCCTCTTGTTATAAAATCTATATGCTAAGCTCCTTGATGAATATACTAAGCATATACCTTCATAAGATCTAGAATCAAACTTTCCTAGGTATTCATCATCTATTTTGATGAAACATTTGATCCCAAACACTCTAAAGTGTTCCAAATTGGCAAGTATGCCCCTCCACAGTTCATAAGGAGTCTTTTTTCCATTATTCCTTATCTTTCCTCTATTCAAAATTTAGACTATAGTGATTAATTTCTCTCTCTAATATCCATAAAATAATATAGACTAATGTATCATAATTTTATCCGTCTCTTGAACTATCCTATTCTTTCTTTTCACTGCCCCATTTTGTTGAGGTGTCCTAGTTGCTGATAATGGTCCCCTTATTCCATGAACCTCATAGAAGTCATCAAAATCATTAGACCAAAAATCTCCTCCTCTATAAAATCTTAGGCACTTGATCTTCCCATTCTTCTCATTCTCAACAAGATCATTGAATGCCTTAAACTTGTCAAGAGATTTTAACTTTTATTTCAAGAATGTAACCCAAGTCATTCTTGTGTAGTCATCTATGAGTAACAAAAAGTAGTTATCTCCTTAAATGTTATGAATTCTTGTAGTCCCATAGGGATCAGTGTGTATTAAATCCAAGGATATTTTTGTAGATTACTCCTTGGATTTGAACCTTCTTCTATCATGTTTACCATGTTGACATGCCTTGAAAAGTATGTTTGTAGGTTTGATGATCTTAGGCATGTTCTTCATAGACTTCTTAGTTCTTATCTTGAACATATTTTCAAAGCGTAGGTGACCTAAGCTTCTATTCCATATCCAAATTTAATCTATCTTTCTCATAAGGAATCTCTCCTTCTTGATCTCATTCAAAACATATAGATTATTCTCAGTCCTCTTAGCATTGGTAATTATCCTTCCTAATTTCGATCCCCTTATCTCACACCCTCTATCATGAAAGGTTAGTGTGTGTCCTTGATTGCACATTTGATGTAAACTAAGAAGGTTATGTTTCAAACCTTCCACATACAACATATTTTGTGTCTTGGTCTTCCCATTATCAAATCCAAAACACCCTTGCCAACTATATTGGTAGTTTTGTTATCTCCAAACATCACTATTCCTACATCATTCATCTTAAATGAGATAAAATTATTTATGTCTCTTGTAATGTGGCTTAAGTAACCACTATCTATATACCATTTCATGCCTTCATCTTGAATGTTAAAGTAGTCTGAGCTAGCATAGAATCCTCTTTGGTCTTTTGTTCCTCCTTGGCAAATAGTCCATATTAACTCTTGAGCTTAATATAATTAGTGCTAACTTGCTTTAGCTTCCATACCAATGTTTGATATTTCTCATGGATGCTAGGAGCTTCATATGTATTTTTGAATTATGAGGGATTTCTGATTTTATTAGAGTATAATCTTACAATGTGTCCTATATTATGATAGATGTAAAAAAAAACATTCATATACTTACCTCTTGATAGATTACTCCTTTTACCATAATCTCATAATGACTTATCCTTTATTGTATTAGACTTCTTGATTAGTATTTTCATGTTGGTACTCTTGACTTGTTCTAACTTCTCATGCTCTCTCTCAAACTTGCTCATCTTGTTTAAGAGATGCTCATGATCAACCTTTAAGGAATCTAGCTATGTCTTCAACTAGTCATACTCAAACTCCTTTGATCTAAACCTTATATTGACACATTCTAACTAATTCTTGAGATCCTTGTTAGTATTCTTAGATTCAAGGTATACTTTAGCTTTTCCTTCTTCACTATCATAATATACTTCTTCATCATACATGTCATCTTCTTCATTTTGATTACTATACATCTTGTGCTTCTTAGGATCACCTTCAAGTTATTAGATTTGCTTCAAAGGACTAGGATATGATAATAATTATTGGAAAAATAATGACTAGGGGGTGAATCAGTCTCTTAAAACTTTCTTTCACATGCACTTTAACATTCCTTGAACCATCAAAGCAATACAAATATATAGCAATACATAAAGAGTCATTCACATGAGCATAACACAAGAAAACAAAAATATGAGTAGGAAAACCTTAAGGGGAATAAAAAACACTCATAATTTCAAATGAAATATATTAATATAAGTTAAAATATCACAATTGAGTGAAACACCAACTCCACATGGAGCACTAACCCCAACTACCTAAGCACCAACCTAGCTAGGCTTTAGAAAGCACCAACTTGTAAGAAAGAATCAACCACCTAGATGACTCAGCACCAAATTAGCCACATGAAACCTTTGATAAAATTTATAGCACCTTATTTCTCATATAATAGATGATGATCACCTTCTTTAGTTCTTATCTCTTTTATTCCTCTCAAACTGCCTTCTAGGCTTCTTCGCTCATCTAGGTTTCTTCAAGACATATTAGGTCATATGAGCTTGATATTCATCTATAGTATCCATTTTATATCTTCATGATATTTTGAATACACCCTTATTTTATAAAATAACTCCTTAATATATTCAAAGTGTTATATCCTTTTCCTTTTCTTGCTCATTCTCTAACTAGATAATTAGGCCTATTAGGCCTTGTTCTTATACTAAGATTTTACTCATACACCGCTTGGTCATCCACTTATATTTTCCACACACTAGGACTTAGGACATGATAATAACATGAATCAATCATTACATTAAGTTTTACATAGCTTAAATGGACCAAATCCTTCTTTTGGCTTTAAGGAGACCTAATTCAATTAGGCCTTCATTAGTACATGTTATCTTTTGATCTTCTTGGAGCACTTTCAAACCTCATAAATAGTAGGAAAACTTCATATGACACTAAAAAATACCCATAATAAGATCATATTATGGTGATTAAACATTTTATCTCCAATCACCACTTGAATTACGCCATTAGTGTTATTTACATTTGGCCTTCACACATATAGAAAGGTATGTCTTGAATAACTAAAGATAACATAATGTTTGGGCATATAACCATGATAATAAAACATATAAAAAGAAATTAAAATACCTAGAAACTTAATCAAGATAATTAAACTTAATTTTAAATGGAAAAAGGACTCAAAACACTCCTACAACTTACTTAGAATTGCAAGTTTTCCACAAAGACCAGTCACGATGATAATGATCTTAAACACCTGTATGACCACTTTAAAATAATATTGATGCATTTGGATGATATTATGACATAATTATAACATTATTATATATAAATATAATATTATCAAATGGAAATATTTGTCTTGCATACCAATCTCATATCCTTGTATCTCACTGTCTCATCTGAACTAGACAGGTCAACTTGTGAGCAATTTTTTCACTATAACCACTAACTTATAAAACTTATACCAAAAATTAACATGTATTAAAATTATTTAAAAACATATCCATGCACTTTTTTTCATCCATATTCCATGATAACACATCCTTAATCATCTTCTCATTACTACTTGGGTTTCTCATTGTTTCCACCATTAGGCCCATTAGCGATTGGCCAACATGGATGATTGATTTAGAAATATTAAGGGATATAACCTATATATAAACGACAATGGACATAAAATACAACTTTAAAATGTTATCCTATATTCATTTTCATATTTTGACTTGGTCAACTCTGATTGCTATAATAAATCTCCAAGAAATGTGGACTTTCCTGTAGGATCTACTCACACACCTGACAACTCAATCACACCTGGAGGTGAATGAGGGAGTTGAATACATTATAAAATAGTTTTTTTATTAATTTTATACCATTATAGTTTTATTTTAATAATATATTTCACATCAAGTCACTATTAGGGTTTTAGGAGGGTTTAAACCTATTTCCACTCTTAATGACCATTCATAAAGTACAACCCCTTAATCTAGAAAATAATGCTTGGAGTTTTGAGATAATAATCTTAATATTATACCATGAATATATTAGGTTCCCATGTATAGGTTTTATGAGCTAATGAACATAATCAAAACCTTCTTAGGTAGAGAACCCTTCATTTTGTGTACTCAAGAGACCTTAGAACACATTTCATGCCCTATCCTTCAAAATTTGACCTAAAAATTCATGAACAAACTTTAAAAAACATAAATTAACTATAAAAATGATTAAATTAGCTTATACACCTTGAAATTTGATCATGACCCCTCATTAGTCCATACTCTCTCTCTTTTCTTACTTAGATCTTGACCTACAAATCACGTTAGGCTTTGAAACTAAATTTCATGCCTCTTTCCATGTGCTCTCCACCACTCTCACATAATAAATAAAAATAATACATGCTTAAATAGTTCCATATATCCTTCATATGCCTTGAAAACATATCATGATGCCTCATTAGGCCAAGCAGGGTCTAAAAGAGGTCTAGTTGTAAACTTGACCTATAGGTCCTACCCCTATAGGCTCACCTTAAAAAACACATGAGTGATCTAATGCATAATATACTTGCTCAAAAAACCTCACAAAAATTCTCATGCATATGTGTATTCATCTAACTAAGACATCATGACCCTTCATGCACAAGACTAGGTATTCTATGCACATACCTTCTCAAGTCACTTACTAGGCTCAAGCACTTGACATGTTTGATAATAAGGACCTTCCATTATAACCTTAACATAACTCATGTAGTCATAATAACATATATAAATCATGTATCATACTCTCAAAATCACTACAACACTGATCAATAGCCTCTATCATAGCTATATTCTTCAATGACCTCATGAAGACCTTTCTCAAGAACCTTTGACACCAATGACAACATCAATGATAAACCTAAATAATAGGAAAAATGCTCAAAATATTTGACATATAAAGAGCACATGTATTCCATATTTATCCAACTCCCTCTCTGTCCATTAGTTACAAACATTAAAAGTGGATTAATGGAGCCATTTTCTATGAGCATTAAGTGGCTGCCCACACCTACATGTTAACCTTGATGAGAAAACCATGAAAAATATTCATTATTATATTTTAAATGGGATTTTATTACCTTAATGGATATTTATACGTGTCGAAAGATGGATCATTAACTTCATGATTCATTTCTACATCCACTAGCATCTTCTTCTTATTAATTAGGCCTCACTTGCAAGTTATTCATTCTTCTACCTATCCACAGTTTGAATGGCTAAGATAGTTAAAACAAGACTTAAATTAATTTGAGAAGGATTAAATTAAATTTATACTAACCCTATTCACAAGTGTTATACCCTTCAAACATCTCTCACCTATAAGTCCATCTATACTAGTCTCATTGACTGTATGATTAGAATAAGTTAGCAGAGGCAGTTAGAAGGATATGAGTGAACACTTATAGATTTATAAAGGTAGAATAAGTCTCAATCCAACACTTATCATGATTTATAAATCTTTACTAAGTCTTATACACCATTTTCTACTTAAAACCCTAAAAACTTATAGTTTTTAAGGGTGTCCATACCACATCCATACAACCAAGTATTATGGACATGGAATATTCTAAGTTGGAAACATGATTTAGGTGTTTTTCAAGTGTTTAATTTCTATTTGGATTTAATTTTTATCAAATATATCTAGTTGGGTCCTTATTAGGGTTTTAGGGGGGTTTAAGAGTGTATAAGACTCTTAAAAATGGTTCATAGAGGTTAAGGCCTAAACTAAAAGATTACACAGAGAAATCCAAAAGAATACATGATATTATTTAATTCATATAAATCCTAATATATAGGAAAGAAAAAATCACCTAAAAATATGGAGGTAGGTGAAACAAAGAGTTGACAGGAAATGAAATACAAAACCCGTGCAACAATACAATAATATTAGTTATAATAATATAACCAAACACATAAAGCTTAATTATTATAATACCCTCCCCTAATGATTGAACCTAAAATAACTCTAAGATTATCTCAGAATTTTATAATTTTGTCTTTACACAAATGTTTAGTCATTATATCAATTGGATGGTTAGAGGTGGGGAAATAATAAAGACATAAGTCTTCATTATAAACCAATTATCAGATGTAGTGAAGGTGAACTTCAATGTGCTTTATCCTAGTATGAAATACTAGATTCTTAATTATATTTATAACACTCTAGTTGTCATAGTATATAGGTGTAAGTACTAATGAATCAAGTTAAAGATTCTCTAATAATAATTGAATCCACATCAATTCTCTACCTACACTAACAATTGCTTTATCCTACACTTCAATGGAAGATAATGCTACTATATTTTGTAGCTTAATTTGCCAAGAAAATGTTCCTAAACCAAGAGTGAATACATAATCTATTGTATAATTTATATAATTAACTGATCTTGCCTAATCTAAATCAGTATACCCTTTTGTCTCAAACTCAATAAATTACTTATACTAAATGCCAAATTCAAGAGGACCTTTGACATATCTAAGAACCCACTTTGAAGCTTGTAAATATTCTTCATGAGGTTTGGACATGAAGCAAGAAAGATACCTAACTACAAAACATAAATCTAGTCTAGTAGTAAGATAAATTAGACTACCTACTAATTACTGATATGCCATTTCATCGACCAGTGGTGAATCAATGTTAGTTGAGAGTTTTATCCCAACTTTTATAGGTGTAGCTGCTGGATTATAATCATTCATTCTAAAATTATCTAAAAAAAATTGACATATTTTATTTTAGATATAAAATTTGAGTGCCCAAAATTGTAATACTATAAAAACTCCACACCTAAACAATATTAAATCATGCCTAGATTAGTCATTTTAAAAATAGAACAGATGTTGGCTTTCACCTATTTAATCAAATCAGTGCTATTTTTAGTGATGGAAAGATCATCAACATATATAACTAGGACCACTATGTCATCACTAACTATTTTAATATAGAGAATAGATTCTGCATTACATCTTTTAAGACTAGACTCTCTAAGATATTTGTCTATTTTGAAGTACCAGGCTTGAGGAGCCTACTTAAGTCCATACAAGGATTTCACTAACCTACAAACAATATGTTCCTTACCAGGCACCTAAAATCCCTATGGTTTTGTCATGTACACTTCCTCCTCTAAATTCCCATTCAAAAAATCACTTTATACATGCATTTGAAACATTGGCCAACCAAACTGAGTAGTAATGGATATAATCATTCCGAATGTTACCATTTTATCTATAAGAGCAAATGTTTCTTCATAATCTACTCCCTCTTCTTATTCATAACCTTTTAAAATAATATGAGATTGATATTTGTCTAAAGAACCATCATATTTTCATTTTACCTTATAAATCCATTTGCAACCAATGGATTTCTTACTATGAAATAACTTAGACAAAACCCAAGCAACATTCCTAAAGAATACATCATACTCCACCTTAATGGTAGATTCCCATTATAACTTTCCTTTAGCATCTACATACGTATTAGGTTAAAAAATTTGTATAACAGTGGAATTGAGAGCAAAATTTACTTGTTGATTTGGTACCACTTGTTTCCTTGATCTTATGGATCTACCTTCTAAAGAAACTGGAAGATCCTCTTGTTGAATATATTGCATTGTGTTATATTACCATTTTGGATATTTATATTGACTTGTGGAAGCACCTATTATTTCACTAGGACCAACCATGGAGCTAGACTATTCTGGTGTTTACCGTTTTAAGTCATGTTTCATGTTAGTACTAGTACTTGTTGACCAAATTTGACCTTGTAGGTTAAATTGGGACCCGTATAGGTAAAAAATTGATCTTTAGGTGTGTTTAGGGGTCTATTATTACGTCATAGGGTGTATTATAAGTCTTTTAATGTCATTTCATGTCATATTAATCTTGGCCTTAGTCATTTTAATACTTATGTCTTTTTGATCCATTTCAAGGTCATAAAAGGAGCATTTAATGAATTTTAAATCCTCCTTAGTAAATGTGAAGGTTTTAAAATGTGATTTAATGTGGCATATGTCCTACTATGCCAAAATCAACTATTTATAACTTAAAAATGGTAGGTTCTTCATAAGAAAGAATAGTTTTCTTAGAAAAAAGAAGAGTTTGGATCTTGTATGGCCCATAAGGGAGTGTGACACATGGTATAAGGTTTTTAAATGACTCTTCAGCTTCCTTAGACTCATTTAAATTCTTGACATACTCTGGAAGTGCCAAATTTGAACTAAAACCATTCTGCTCCTTGTTTATCCTTTTACACAGATAGAACTAGTCAGTAGGTTTATGCTCAGTATGACCAGTTGAAGAGGTATCAGACCAAAAACCTTGGGGATGGGAAGTTAAATTTAGAGATATCCATTTCCATAACAATATTTCAAATATTGGTCAACTAAGATTTATGAATCATCTCTAACAAGTTGACTATGTTTTTTACTCACTATTTCTTATACCCTATAGGTTTTTCTCTAATTTGGATAAGTCTATACAATCCAATTGTTTATTTTACATCTAGATGGTGTGTATTATCTTATTTAATGCTATCCATGTTTGGTCTCACATTTAGAAAGGATTTGATAGCTCAAAAAACTCACTTTGTAGAGGGTGTTGATATTGAACTTGCATTCAATTTACACCATTTATAGAAAGTCTTTTTATCTGTAAGGGATTTAATAGGATGTAACATGTTGTTTAAATTTTTAAAATGTTCATGGAAATATATTTCCTTCAAAATTTTCAATCTCCAAAGTGAGCATCACTGAGGTTGTAAATTGGATACACATTTAGTTCCCAGTTCATCCTCAGTCTTAGTCATGAATTTTAGAGGCTATGAGAACATCCACAAAAGTATAATGAAGGTTTAAAATATTTATAATATCATATAACAACATGAGGTAGTGATTTGAGTCTCCAAATGTTAAAGATAGTACTGTAATAGTCATCTGCAGTACTTCTACACAATCTAACATGAACGTGTTCTTATAGGTGATTGAAAGAGGAAAATCACATGAAAACTAGGAACATAGCTCTTTGAATCCATTTAGGGTTTTAAACATCCATTTATACGTATTAATATAGGCTAAAACTCATTAAATTCCAAATATAATACATACTATCCAAATTTGTACTTACTACCTACACAATGGAATGTCCACCTATAGGTGATACCACAAAGAGCTAGGGTGGCACATGGGAGTGTTAAAATAAGTGGTGAAACTCATTTTGGGATCCTAATATGTTGAAGATATCAAAATAGACCCTTGAGAGTTACTGATTTTGTAGGAAAACTATGAATAACCTTCCAAAAATTAATGACTATAGATTCAGGGATGACCTCTTCCCTAAAAGGCAAAAATAGAGCACCTGGCCTTTTCATAGAAATCTTATGACCAGGTTATCATTTTTTTAGGTGTATACTAATGTGTTTGTATTGTATTATCCACATAGGATTAGGAATATAAATTTTTTTGAGGATAAATTATTAGTGAAAATTGGTTGTTGGGAGGCCCAAAGATGCACTTTTATGCACTAAACTCAGGTACTGAGACCTACAATTTTGAACATCAAAAAACCTTCATACATAAAATTTTGAATAAGGCATGGATCCATATATGATAGAAACATTGATTTGATGATAATATTTTTAATCTAAATTAATCAAATAATGTTTGGAGATAAGGTTGGAATTATGTGTTTTGAGTTCCTTCCACACCTACAGTTGTCTCTCACCTGAGATGTTGATATACATTGAACAGTGAAGTCCTACAAGTGCATAGTAAGAGCTTGAAGATGGAAACATATGAATATGGAGTTAAATATCAAATAATAATTTCTTATTAAATACCTCAAATGGTTCCCTATGGATCTTAGTAGCATAGGTTTCAAGGATAAAATCCACTTACAGGACCTTATATAGTCAACTATAGCTGACTATGAGAGGAAGAAAGCAAAAGAGTTAGGGTTATTGAGGTGGACACAACCAAAGAATGAAATGAGTGAGTAAAAATATATAATAAATGATAATTTAAGGATTAAAATGATATTATCCATTATGATTAAATTCCAACTAAGCAAGCATACACCTATAGGTACCCTTCAATCAAAACATAGCCAAGAAAATTGCACACAATCTTGACCAGTCAAGGTATGTGAAGGGGTATGTAGGGAGTTTAAGTGATGAAAATAAATAAATAAAATTCATAATTACCATGATGGTATCCATAGGATCTTTAAAATATAAAATAAGTAGAGAGAAGGTTCTAATTAGGTAACCTGCAGTTCACATGGTAGAAGCCTGCACAATCTCTTTCCTCACAATTTATCTTAAGATTTAATACATTTAAAGGGTATAATTACCTGATCAAGGGGAAATTTTTTGTATATAGAATATATATGGAGTGGATACTCCCCTCCAACATTTAGTTTGTCTATAAAAATAGGGTAAGTACCCTCTATTTTATCTCAGATTGAGGGCACTCCCTTGTGAGCAAATCTTGTTGTCTTGAGAAAAGGAGATAAAGGCTGATTATACATTTCAATAAGGTGTGGGAAGTTGAAAAAAATCCAAGACAAAATGAAAAAATTATAATATAAGGATGAAACTCAATAGGGTGCTCTAAACTCTCAAGTATGCAAACATGCCTATTAGGCATGGTTATGCCTATAATCCAAATGAAAGGTCAACTTCCATTCTAACTATAGGAGAGAATTCCAATGGATTAGTATATTTTTATAGGGGAATTTAAGATGTGACAAATCTTTTAGAATGCATATAAGTCATGAATAAGGCCACTTTTGGCTCAAAGACAACATTAGGCCTATGTAAATTAAGAATCAAGTTTGATAGGCTAACTTTGAGTGTTCACATCTTATTTGAGGTTGTGCATGGAGATATAAGGAGTTTGGGGAGGTTGAAAATGGTCTTGAAATTTTATCTAGTGGATTTTTTATGCATTTATAAAATCCAATCTTCATGAATAATCCTTAAGAACAAAAAGGACTCAAAACCCTCAAAAACCCTGGTTCTAAACCCAATGTAGGAAATGAAGATGGAGAGATATCCAAATGGACAAGAATGACATGAAAAATGATTGGATATTGTATAATAATCTCTTAGGATACTCCTCATCCTTTTTAACTATACATAATTGTATGGATGAAGTACAAAGTAGGGTTTTATTGTCATTTTTTATGTTTTTGTAGATTCTAGGAAGTGTCTAAAGATGCCAATCACATGGGAGGAAATATTGATACTTAATATAAATACCCATGTCAATTTAATGCCTCATAAAAAATAATAGGTGCATCAATAAGAGATCTCATCTTAGCCAGTCATAACTGACATAGTGAACATGATAGTGACAAGGGTAAAAACTTCAAGTAAATTGATTTTAAGGTGTGTCTGATGACTCTAAGGCCATAGATGGACTTGAGACATGTCATTAACCCCATTTTAAATATTTTAATGGGAAAATAAATTCTTTTTTTAAGATAAGTGTGCAAGGTGTGTGAAATGGGGAGTTTCTTTGACTACAAGCAGTGATGACTCACTTTCAGAGGAATATAGGTGATTAAGAATGCATCCAATGCATGGAGAAGCATATACACAACCCTTCCCTCTCAATAAAATAATTATACCTATCCCTAATAAGTTTTGGGACATTATAATAGGGGTGAATGATGAAGATATTTTTCTTATGCAGAATGAAAACTCCTACGTCACATTTCATGAGTTGCATAGCTTGGAGAGCCATTTATCCTATCAGACCTTGCATGGTCTATCTCCTACTTAATTATTATACACATGTAACTCCTCCTATTAACTTGAAACTTGTCCTTTTTACCTTTTTAATTCTTTCTTATCTTCTCTCTCTCAAGTTCTATAATAACTAGCCATTTTAGCTATTGTAAGGATGCTCCACTTGAGTATGGTAAAGCCCTGCTCATTTTCATACCATGGATCAATAAAGATTAATGATTTTAACTCCTCTATGACTATTCATAGTGTGTTCACTTGAATTATTGATCTTTATTAGTCATGACTATTGTTTCCTTAGCATTGTTATCTCATTCTCTTACCTATTTGCAACTTGAAAGCTTTTTCTTGTGGCATCCTACGAAGAAGTAGCAGACAAAAACATAGTGGTAAAAATGTAGTATGAAAAAAACATAGCATGAAAAAACATCAGAGGATAAAATGTAGTGAGGGAAAAACATAGCATTATTGGAAATGTCACGAAGATGACACAACTTTCAACTAAAGGTCCAAATTCATGAAATCACATTTTCCTCTATTATTTTGCTTGTAAATTTGGTGCATTACTTTTCCATCATGAAATGTTAACTACTATCACCAAAATGAACTAGACAGCAAATAAATAATTTGATAATTACTAAAATTTCCCAATTATGCTCTTCACAACATTTTTCTGACATTACTAGCACCTCTATGTTTTTACTCACTACATTTTATCCTTGAGATGTTTTTGTCATACTACATTCTTGTCATACTAAGTTTTTACCACTACATTTTTTACCGCTATGTTTTTGTCTACCATGTTATCACATAGAGACATCACCACCTTTAAGATAGTTTACTTTCAGTTTTCTCTCCCTTTTCCTTGCAATCATAGGTGTAGTAGTGATATAAAAGTGGTACATTAAGGGAGCTATCCCTATCTAGAGATTCACCTCATTCTTAGGCTACCCACAACCTAGAGGTGTTTTAATTGTGCAACTTGGATGAGGAAAGCTAAGACATCTCCTCAAAGGGTGCAAATATAAGTGAAAATAATACTTCCTTCACATTCATTTATAGGAATCCAAAGATTACTAATAGTTATAGGTTTATCATATTTTGAGAAATAGGGAATTTTCTTATCTATTTTGACATCTCTATGCACAATTACTTGATTTGAAGAGATATATAGTAACCTATATGATTTGGAATTCTCATTATAACCTAAAAACATGTAATTTTTAATCTTTGCATCTAAACCACTTCTTTTCACATTAAGAATTAAAGCAAAATTAGTACTACCAAAAATATAAAAATCACTTACATCAAGTTTTCTACATGACCACGCTTCTTCTAGAGTAATATCTTGCATAGATTTATGAGGACTCATGTTTAAGATGAACATTACGATGTTAACAACTTCTACCTAGTATCAAAAAGGTACATGCATACTTTGCACCATACACTATGCCATATCCATAATAGTCATGTTCCTCCTTTCCACTACTCCATTCTATTGTGGAGTGTAAGGAAATGTATAGTACTTATGTATACTTTCTTTTATGTAGTATGCATTAAATTATTTGGAGACAAATTATCCATCATTATTTGACCTAAAATTCTTGACCTTTTTACTTGTGTGATTCTCAACTAGTGTTTTCCATGCAATAAATTTAGCAAAACACTTTGATTTCTTATTAAAAAAATACACCCACATTTTTTGAGAGAAATCATCAAAGATTAACAAGAAATAAAGGGCACTAGTATAGTGTTAGTTTTCATAAACCATGAAGATCTGTATGTACCAAATCTAACACACATTCTTGTTTCCATGATTTACCATAGGAAATGGCTATGATGAGCAAAAAATACTCAATCAGATATAATTATCTTGAATTTTTAAGGACAAGGAGAGTTACCATAGACCAGTATCTGCTACTTAATTTAATTTGTCAGCCCAGGTACATAAAATTGATAGAATGGTAACATTATATATGCATACCCAACCTTCTAATTTTGACCTTATACAAATTGTATTATTAGATGATAAAATCTATGTTTAACTAAATTTTATAAATTGAATCACTCAAAGAAATCACAATCACACTAATTACAATTACATAAGCTTCCTGAAGCAATTAATAAATCAATCTGAAATGACATAACAAAAATGAATACTCAAATGCATAAATGAATTAAATATAATACTAAATAGACTAACAAGTTAGGTTGTTGCAGTAAGGATTCAAAAGGGGGCCCTTCCTTCATCTAACTTGTGCTTCAACCTTTCCTTTCAACATGTTATATTGAACTTATAAATATTTTCTCATATTAAACAAATGTAGCAATTGCTACTACATGAAATTTTAAAATTGATATCTTACACAATATAATAACTATAGCTCTGTTCTATATCAATTAGCTATATTCCACTATCTATATCTATCTCAAACTTACTACCCTTTATATACATTAGGGGAGATTGTATTTTAGCAAAAAAAATATATTACAAAGTAGAAGAATCACTTGCAAGAATCTATCCTCTTGCTTGAGTTGTTTGTCATATGGAACCATAAAACAACTTTAGGACAAGTTTGATTGTTGTGACCTTTTCCTGACTTTGTTTGATTTGTTACAATGTTGTTATGACTTTTTTTTTGGGTTGGATAGGTCAATGGATCAAATTCTAATTTCTATTGGCTTTGGCTACATGGTGGTTGTAGGATGTTTTCATGACAGTTATCCACTGCTACAAGATGATTCATGAATGCTTCCATGTATGGACCTACTACTTCAAACATCCTCTAAAATATATCATGAGAAAAACACCATATATCAAAAGATAAAATATCATATACTTAATTTTCATAACAAAAATCTTAACTATTCAAAGATACATGAACTAAAATACTATAATAAAGTATAGTTTTATATGGCAGAAGTCTTGTATGAAATGATTAAAAACATAAATGGAAATTAGGAGATTGTGTCTAGGAAAGATGGGAAATCATGAAAAAACTAAGGCTCATCACACCCCCTAACTTAATGTTTTTCTCATCCTTGAGTATCAAACTTGTTCATTTCAAATTCACATTTAGCCCTGAGATCAATTGGCTCAATGGAACCACTAGAAAGATGGGCATAGAAAACATGCCTCTACTCATATATTTACTAGTACCTCACTTCTCTAACTAAATCCAAGGGAACCATATCCTTCCAGTTTGGTATGAGATAGTAAAACAAGGATGGATGAAATATGATGCTTAGCAGTTCCATTCCCATGTCACCTACCAGTAATATGTATCTTTAAACTCTATTAAAGGTTTCCTTGAGATTATAAGGATAATATGGCTCCTTCCTTTTTAGTTATATGGGAAGTTCATCCCACCTTTATAGGCATGAATTTTGTGTTGTAGGATCGATATAAGTTCTCAGCCCTAAGTAGAAATTCTGAGTTGTCTCACAATTTTTATGAAACCAAGAATTTACTTATTTGTTTTGCATGATTTCATCCCATTCATTCAATACAACCTCAAGAGTATTAGAATCTCTTCTAATCATCAATTGGATGCTCATTTCTTTCCCTCTCTTATGTTGATTTAATAGATAAGATGAAAATGCTTTTAAAATAACATCCCTAATATATAGGTTGGGGTTCTAATCTCTGTTATGTGGCACAACATAGTTGTGTAACTAAAACTCACACAACTGTACCTACTCCTATTGTGAGCTTGCTTGATAAATTTGAAAGAAATAAGATGGTTCTAATACTTCACACAATAAATCACAATATGTCCTCATGAATTTGAATTTGTACCTTTTTTATTCAAGGTAAATTGATTATACCTTGGTAGGAGGTCTGCAGTCCAAAATTGATTGGGTCAAACTGACCAAGTCTTCAACCTTCTACTGTAGTGTGGTTATCTTTTCTTATTTTTCTCTGACTTCTTCTTTTAGTTTCTTAATTTATTTTTCCAAATTATTAAATTTTTTAAACCAATATTCCATCCATTCTATTACTTTATAAGATAATGAAAATGAAGGACTGTACCTAATTGGTTGACCCATTATGACTTTGGCTAGTTGTTCTGCTATAGGAGGTTGTGAAGTGGATGCTACAGGATGATTTTATACTAATGGATGTAGCTGAGAAGCTACATGGGTGAGTGATTCCAAATCATTTCCTAATTATGCCTCTAACCTTCCTCTTAAGCATTCAATTTCCTTCCAAGCCTACTCTAGAGTGGAAAATTCATCTTATATTAACACAGGGGTTTGTTTCTTCTATTATTCCTACAAAAATTTAAAATTGTGCGTTTGTTGTGTCCCTTCAAATAAATGTTCATATTTTTTTGAAAATATTCTTCTTTTTCAGAACATTCCTCTTCATCATCTTCTTCTATTTCTTCAAAACTAGATTCTTCAAGGACTTCATCATTGTTGCTCATCAAAATATCAGCTTCTTCCTCTTCTATTTCATTAATTTCTATGATAGAAGAAGTTCTAGTTTCCATTATTCCTTTTGGTTTTCCCTTTAACCTGTGAGACCTACGAGGGGTGAATGTAACCTTGGATTTTTTAGGGTCCTTGGATTTTGATGGAATTTCCTCCTTAGATGATTGTGTCTTAGGTTGGAGGACCAACTTCCTTCTCTTTCTTTTACTTATTGAGGTTTCTCCTGTAGGTTTTTATGTGATTGTAGGAGACTGTGTTGCTATAGGTTTTTGTGTGTCTATAAGAGGTACTTCTACTATAGGTTCTTGTGTGGCTATATGAGGTACTTATGCTAAAATTTATTATGGAGTTGTAGGAAGTACTATTGTAGGTTCTTGTGGATCTACAAGAAGGTCCTCTTCTTGTTCTTGTACATCCTCTACTTCCTCAACATTAACATTCTCTTAATTTCTTGGTAGTAAGATAAAATATTCCCAACTCAGGTTGGGTCTACTCCAAATCTTCCATGTCATAGGTGATTGAGGAATTTAAAATGAAATCCATGTAGAATGGAGTGTTTACCCTCATAAGTAAACTACCTACAGCTGAATACTATGGCTCTTGCCCATTGTCCTAGTAATGACACTCGTGCAATCCCCTTATTTGAGGTTCTCAAGCTTTCATTTCTTTTTTAGAATATATGTCACTTTGCTTTGATGCCAAACTTTTCCTACCAAAAGTCTCCTACTTTAGGTAGCCCAGTTACCCTACCAATCATTGTTTTGATTAGCTTTATCTCTATTCCTTTTACTATGGCCATATTGTTATACAATGTCCCAGTAAATTCCTCTACAACTTCCTATTCTAATGACAATACCCTTTTGAAATACTAAAACCATCCAAAATTTAGAAATATATCTAGATTTTTGGGGTCATTATTCAAAGGAGAAAGGTCAATTAGCTCATGTTTAATTAAATCTCCTCCCATGTTTGCAAGATAGTGTATAGGTTGTAAGGTGCACACTCTGTAGTAAGGGTATGGTAGTGATGGTGATGGTTTTGGAAAATGCAGTCTTTGGGATTCCTAATTTCATTTGACAAGTGAGATATCAAAATGATAATGGGAAAATCCCTCCCCCAACTTAAAAATGTCACGTTTTCTCAAGGGATGAAAATTATATATGTGAAAAAAATGTGAGAGGATAGAAAATAAATTACGACAATGGTGATGGCATTAAGGATCATCATGATAGGTGAGATAAATGGTGTCTTGGGGTGATAGAATTTATGACCATGATCTAAAAATAATTAAAACAACTTAAAATCAAATAAGCATAAAATAATTACCTTAATACTACATGAGTACCTCTCATTAATACATGGAGAATGATGATTTGTAGTGACATCCAAAGAGGTGGTAGAATGATGAGATGATGTAATGGTGGTAAGGTCGACATGAAATGCTCATTGATTAGAAGTGAAAATGTACTCCATGTGGTGTTAAGTATGATCATGCATTAATTCAAATGCATAACAAAGTAGCAAAGATTCATCCTATGGCAATAAAATTTTCTTGTAGTAATAGAATTTCATCAAGTAGCACAATAATTTCATCTTGTAGTAATAGGATTTCATCCCAATAAAAAGGTGGTTTTCTTTGAGCTTGAAGATTGAATCTACAATGTTTTTCTTTGAGATTAAGGATTGAATCTATAATTTATTACTTTGATGTTTTTTCTTGGTCTCAACTCTCTTAAAATTGGAGTATTTTAGTGAGTTTATATTTTATTCAACCATGACTAACCCATTATGAATGACTTGTTCTTGGTTGTAGGAAGCTTATTATTCTTGAAAATATTAGAGAAGAGCTCACAAAAATACCCTTCAGCTATAGGAATAGGCTGATCTACCTCTTGTATAAGAGATGGATGTTGTTTTTTAAAAAGTTGGTGAGTGAGATTCTCCTTAGAAAAAGGCTTCTTATTTAGCTTAAGCCTGTGACCATTAACAAGTAAGCAAAACTAGACAGAGTCGATGGTCATGAGATTTATAGCTCCACTATCAAAGACCTGTTTTATCTCATATGGTCCAAGCCATATATACTAAATATTTACTTCATGATCTTTCTATTTGGAGTCAAAGAGGAATGCCATATCACTTGGTTGGAAATTATTAGTTTTGATGTTCCTATCATGCCAACCAATACATTGTTTCTGCACTATTTTAGAGTGATAAAGTGCTTTCATTCAGAGTTTATCTAGTTCATTTATTACATAATCTTGTCTTGTTGGGATTGGGATAAATCCAAACCCAATTCAAGTGTTGTTTTCAGTGTCTTGTGTTTAAACTCAATTGGTAGGATAGGCTTTTTAACATAAACTAGTTCATACAGAGTGAACCCAGTCATGGTTTTCTAGGTGTTCCTATAAGCCCATACTACTTCTAAAAGATGAGTTGACCAATACTTATTATGTAAGATGATAGTCTTGGTAAGTATGATTTATAAATATCTATTTATAAATTCCACTTGACCATTTGATTGAGGATGGTAAGGGGTGGAATTTTTGTGTCTAATTTCATATTCTTTCACTAAGGCAGTTATGAGATCAGATGTGAACTGTGGTCCTTAGTTTGTGACTAGCTCTTTTGGTACCCCATATCAAGTAAATATTTCTTCATATAATCACTAAAATACTTTCTCATCTTAGGCATGTGTTAGAGCTTTGACCTCAGCCCATTTTGTAACATAATCAATACATACCAATATATATTCCTTATTGTTGGACTTAGGATCAATGGGACCTACAAAATCAAGTCCCCATTTATCAAAGGGCTCCAAAAATAGATATGGATACAATGGAATCTCATCAAAGTGGGTGGGTTTACACATACACTGACATTGGTCACATCTACGCGTATACATTATAGCATCCTTATGCAAGGAAGGCTAATGCTATCCTATAATAAGTATCTTCATGGCAGTCCTCTTGGTGGCAAAATGACCCCCATAGGGTTCATCATGACAAGCTATGAGGATGTCATAGGTCTTGTCCTCATGGATACACTTACATATGATAAAGTCTAGGATAGTGACAAAGAGATATCCTACAATCTATGAATAATTTTTGATTTTTTGAACCAAGTGTTACCTTTCTCTTAGTGAAAAGTGTTGTGGTAATGATCTTGTATCAAGATAATTATCAATGTCTAAAAACTAAGGAGATTGAATGGTTAGTGAAAACAAATACTCATTAGGGAATGAATCATTGACAATGGGATTGTGCACATTATTTTGTAACTGATATAAAAAAATATGCTACTACATTATCTTTGCCTAGTCTATCCATGATGGTTATATAAAATTCATATAATAAAAGCAGCCAACTAATTATCCTATGTTTTATAGTAGGTTTGTTCATCAAATACCTAATTATTGCATGATATTTATGGATAAATATTTGGTATCTTATAATGTAGTGTTAAAATTTATTGATTGCATACATGACTACAAGAAATTCTTTCTCTACTACAGTGTAGTTGAGCTCTACCCCTTAGAGATTCTTATTGATAAAGTAGATTGTGTTAGTGCCTAAGATTGTATTGAGGCAATTGGGCCCTTATAAATGGATAATGCCTAAAATTTAGACCGTGTTGAGTATTGAAGTCCATATCTAAGTCTTTTTATTCTCATGCTTTCCTTGGGAAGGTCAAGTTCTTTGTAAAAAATTGGTTAAGTCCATTGTGTGTTGTCTTTTAGGTCAATGCTCTCTCATAAATAAATGAAGTCTCTTCAAAGGGTGGAATAATGTTTCACCCCTCCTCAAGTTGATTAGTGTTACAAATGTAAAAAATAGCTGAAGGCCCATTTGAGCATTTATGATAGACATGTGGTAGCATCTCGAAATGCTTTTGGTTTTAGTTTTTTTTTAGGGTTATCACACTTTTGTTTTTACTACCAAAGGTGCAAGTATTTTATAAGGTTTAGACTCCTCAAATCATGCCACATGGCTATCTCTTAGGGGTCTCAGTTTTTGGGCCCTTTTGAAGGAATGCCTTATCTTAAAAAGTGGGAGGAAATGTAATGAGTCCCCGAAGACCAAGACATTGGGGTGGTCAAGTAGGATCATGACATGTGGCACTTTTATGAGAGCCTAGAGTAAATTACACCAAGACACCAAGGAAAAAGAAGGGTGAGACATTGAAAATGTCCTTATCACCCTAAATTCCCACATTTTTGACACATATCAAGTTTTTTATTTTCAAAAGAAAGTTCAGGGCATGTGGTATCTCCTCACTAGATAATAGAGGGGTGAGGAGGTGAAAAGATTATCGAAGATATGATGGGTGTCGAAGGTGGATTTTCACTTATTTGATGCCATGTGTCATAGGGATGATTGTTCAGCTAGAAAAGGAATCATTATCAAGTTTCCCTCCTTTTATTTTGAATAATGCTTGAATATATTAATGTGGTAGCTAAGCATTAGCTATTCTACATCAAGGCTTAATTGATAACCCTAATTTAAAAAAGGGGTGATTATAACTAAGTATTTTCCTTCATTTTAATCCACCCTTTGTAATTGGAGCTCACATTTGTATTTTCAAGTGATTTATGAACTAGAGCAATGCGAGATGAGATTAACAACTATTGTCATATTTTTCAAGTGTTTTCTTGCTCAAGTTACATATTTCTCAACATGGTTGTAAGTAAGTATTCTTTGGGTTGTTAATTCAGTGCTTTGAAGGAGAAGTTTGGAAGAGTTATAGAGTTAGCTACTAGGGAAGGGTATTTTTCAATTTAAGGGAAGATTGTGTCATGTCAGTCTAAAAAAATGGCTTCTTCTTCTTCTATCCCTCTTAAAAGTAAGATTACTTTAATTCTTGATGGGATTAGGGACACTGATGTCCAAGGTTTAGATTTTCCTACCTTATCAAATATTTTTTAGAAACCTAATCCCCCTAAGGTGGTGTAAAATTTGGGTATGAGTTATATGGTTCCAACATCAGCTTTTCCACTAACAGCCTCATACCCAGAGCTAGTCATTGTATATATGAAGGTGTATCATGAGGATAAAAGAACTATACTTGATGGGAGTCAATCAGTTATCTGCTTATTCTCCCCTCATGCTCTTAGTGCCATGCTCAAGATAATACCACAACTTAAGGAAATTGTTTTGACTATGGAATAATGTTAAGTGTATACTGACAAGAATGATAGCTTCATTTGGGAAATTGTTAACAATTATTGGCTCACCAAGAAGAGAAGTAAGGTTTCTAGATTGAATAGGAACATGAAGTTAATAGAGTTTAATGAGTTTATATGGTATGTCATTTCCATGGTTGCTAGGGTTTATGGTGTACCCATGGAAAAAAAATTGAGCCATGGATGTTTTCCATCCTTATTTATGTGTTGGATGATAAGAAGCAACTAGACTAGGCCTCAATTCTAAGTAACAACCTACATAGCTAAATAATGCACTTTTAGGTGGCCATCTCTTCCAAATAAGCATTTATTGGTACATTTTACATGACTTCCTACCTCATGTATAACTTAGTACATAATAAGGATTTCCTTGGACTCACTAGGAATCCCTCTAGTCTTAGAATTTATGAGTTGTATCCTGTAATGACTTTGGAAGGTTTTAGGAACAACTGGGATAAGGTCTATAATTATTTTTTCAATACCATGATAAGTGTTTTATACCCTTTGAGGAATGTAATTAGAATAACCAAGGTGGCTAGGGAGGTGATTGACATGTTTAAGGTGGTGTAAAATTGAGTGAGTGGTTATTCAGGGGTACCCTATAAGCTACCTAGGTATGTTGATGACAAGGTAACACTCATATAATTGTGAAGACAAATGGTTCCCCCACATGAGATGATTGCGATAAATAATATCAACAACCCCTTCAAGTTCCTTGTATAGATAGGATATTACACATGTCCTACTCGAGCCAGAGCAAATGGGTTGGAATAAGAAATGGGATGTTTTCAAATGGACAAGATACCTCCTTGGCCCAACTATGACATAAGATGGTTGATTAACACTATTACATGTATAGTTATGGATCAAGCACACTATGAGCACATCTAGTCATAATACACAATGGAGGAGAAAGCAAGAAAAATTGACTACTTAAGGCTCACCATTTAGGAGATTATTATATATGGCATCATCCCCATCCCCAAGGATATGGTGGATGACAAGGCTACAATATCATTGACTTACATAAAGGAGAATATAGAGATGAAGCCTATAGCTCAAGCAAACCTCATAGACCTAGAGAATGAATCAATTGCATAGAGGTCATGTCATATTATGAAAAGAACATTTATCTAGATGAAGTCTCAAGGTGTGAACCTCAGTGCACAAGATACCCCTACTCTTAGGGAGCTCAGAGCTATACAAGAACTCAAGTAAATTCTTCTCCCTCACACTAGACATTTAGTAGGCCCTCATGTGGAGGCCAAAGGCAAAGGGAAGAGGTTGGTAGGTGATATTAGTTTTACCAAGCTAGTTAATGTTGATGAGATTATGGTAGCATGGCCCAATTTTGGACTATCTTTCACAAAATTGACTAACCTTGTTGAAATTTAGACTTAGATTTCCATAAGGGAATTTTAGCTTATAAGTGTTTCTCCCTTTTTGATTGTTGCTAAAGGATGTCTTTCCACTTTAGCCAAACCAACCATTGCACCAACCCCTTAGCCCATGTAATCACCAGAGCCTATTCCATCGCAAAAAATGTACACAAGGACAAAGGGAGGGGAAGAGTAACCAAAGTAGATGAAGACCAAAAGGAAGAAGAAGGTACTGTAACCTCTACCTATAACCCTTAGGAAAAAGAAAGAGGTCATATATCTAGGTATACCCTCTTAGCATGAAGCCACAGAATCCTAAGGAGAAAAGTCCTCGTATACCCAAAGATTAAGGGATATGAGTGATGAATAAGACTCAGATGATGATAGGCCTATTATGGAAATATTAAAGTGGTCAAAGGCATTCACTCCTTCCCTAATGAGGACCACCCAAAGAACTCCAAGGGAAAGGTTGTAAAATCCTATCAAGGTTCCAATAATGGGATTTTTTGGACCATAAGCACCCTTGAGAGATGAAGAAAAAGGTAATGAGGAAACTGTGTTGGCCTCAAATGAACCTTTATCATTCAAATATGTGACATAAGTAGGTGTTAAGATGGTCACATAAGCCAAAGATCCACCCCCCAAAAAAACTATCTCCTTGGACATAGAAGCATTTGTCCAGGCTATGATAACCCAGCCATCAAGACAAGATGTGGAGGGTGAGACAAAATGTATGTAGGGACCCAAGGATAAACTTGAAAATGAGATAAGGCTAGAAGATCAAGCCCCCACCAGTAGTGAAAAGGTATATTCTCAAGGAAAATAATAACTAAATGCTGTGGTAGTTATGGAGATAGCCCCATAGGACCATCCCTCTCTAGTACACACAAGTTTAATATAAGAAGGAGAGGTTGCACCTGAGGGAGACAGGGTATCAATATTGAAAATAGGTACCCCTATGCCTTTAGGTATAAATAAGGACCAAGGTTAGGAATTTGTAAGGGAAGGACCTTCCACTTTAATTATTTCTATTGATGTACCTTGAGGGATCCTTCCCCAAATAAAGTTCCATGATCTTATCAAGCATAAGAGTTTTGAGGCCATGATTGGTGATGAGCCACCTAAGGGTGACAAGGAAGACACCATAGCCTCTTCCCAACTTTCCTAACTAATTTAAAAATCTAAGCTAGAATCAAGACCACATCCTTAGCCTACATGACAAGCGAGTGCCTTTGATAGACTACTCCTTGGTTCCCAAAAGAAATTTGAAGTAGTTATCAAGGTCTTGGAATAGATTAACCTAGGAAAAGAGGGAGAGTAGGAAGTTGGAAGGAAAGAGGTAGAGTTGGAAATTGATGAGGATATAGAGAAGATAATAATAATAGGCTCACACCTAACCCCTATCACTCTCCCTCTGACTACTATTATGGCCACACCACTGTTTAGCATGTCTAAGCTGGCCTCAAGGTCCACAACTCTAATGGGTTTTCAGACTAGGTCCCTCTTATGGGTTGAAGAACATATTAAGGATAAGTGAAGTTTTGAAAGTGAATGGGGGGATATAGACATAGTAAATATTTCCCAATCATATAGGGTAAAACCTCCTAAGAAATCCAAAGCACTCTCTCAGACTACTTTCACTAATACTGGGGAGAGAACATAGGAGATAGTTGTCCCCCAATAGGGTGTTACAAATAATGATGCTAACCTTGAGAGATATGTAGTATATAGATATGATTTAGTGGAGCATTCAAGAAATGAGATCAAACATAGATCATAGGTTCTGGTGAGCATGGTGGCTCATCAGATGGACAAAGACAAGGCATCAATGGAGGAGCTTAAGATGCAGAACCAAGCAATGATCCAATACTTTCAAAAGTTACTGAGCAAGCCTAAAGTAGTGATTCCAAATACCAACATAGCCCTAAGTCCCCCTATTTCCTCCTAATATGCACTTGATTTTGGCCTAGATGAAGATTTAAAGACTAGTGGATGGGCAAAATAAGAGTGGAAAAAATACTTGATGGTCTGAGGCAAAGAGGTCATCTATGTAGCATTGGGATGGCTTGATGATGAAAGGGATAAATAAGAGGAGTGAAAATCCTTAGCATTAGTTTATGAAATGGATATCAAGATTTGGGAGGAAATTGGTTCCAAAGTAGATGAGTTATGTAGTGTGGGCAAGGATACCTTGATTGTAGAAAAGGTCATCACCTCATATGATCTTAAAATACCTAAACACTACCAACTAGCCATAAAACATATGTTATAATTGATTAAAGATGGCACCTTCAATATAAAAAGGGAAGAGCAATCTCTTAAGGCCATTAGGATGGAAATCAAGGTCACCTTAAAGGGAATGGTGAAGCTTGATGGTATAGTCAACATGAAAAAGGAATTGATAGAAGATGCCCTAAAGAGTCTTGTTGATGCACCTCATAGAAGCATTGATGGAAAAAAAATAAGGGAATTGGTGCAAATCAAAAAATCCTATGACCAATTGAAGGCATTGGTTGAAAAGAAATAGAAAAAACTCTAGGGGACTACCAAGTGGTTAGAGGAATATGATGTCAAATTAAAATACTAGGTGGGCCTAGATAATAAAATACTTACCACCATGGTCAAGAATTTTGTTGCTTATAAGAATAGGCTAGCGCAGGGCTCCATCATCAACATTGATTCCATGATATGACCAAAACATGTCTATTTTTTCTCAATTGATGTAAATATTCTTCTCTCCTCTCTTTTCCTCTTCTCTTTTTTTCCTTTAGTCTTTGTACTGTGCCCATTAGTGGCATGTCTCTCATAGGAATATTATTTGGACAAAGGGACATTTTGGTTTGGTTACACAAGTGGACAAAGGTTATTTTTTCCCTTGCTAGGGTCTACTTTACATGCCATATGGAGAGCATCCCACTAGGATGACATATCAAACATATCATTTTCATCAAATCACATGCATTATCCTAGGAATCCTTTTTGTTGCAACTAATGAGCTTCAGGCCTGTGAATGATTTGTTCAACTGGAGCATCTCATTGGGATATGCCACATATTAGTTTTAAAATTGTATAAGTAAATGAGGTTTATTCCTTTACAAAGGTTGGTCAATCAATTTTTTTTTAGAAAAGAGCTATCATTCTGGATAAGTTCTTCCTGTGTAATCTCTTTGGCATCAAATTGGTTTCTTGTGTAAAACCATTGACAAGATTTGAGATCATATCAAAATGTTCCCTTGTTACAGAGATAAATTCCATGGTGTATATGTTGTATAATTTCTATCACATGCTATATGTATTTGAATTATTAGATGGATAATGGAATATGTTGGTGTTTTATTACTATATTTTGTGTTGAAATCTAATACGTTATTTTAAGTTCTTAATATATTAGTTATCTCATGCTTTCCTTTTATGGTATTCATCTAGGAAATGTGTTGAGATTATAAAATCCTTTTAGTTGTGAATTTGAAATAAAGTATTAGCAGTCTTTTTTAGGGGGTTTTCCCATGCTCATGGATTCAGTGAGAAAGAGCTCTTGAAATATTACTTGTAGCCTTGCTTATGATTCTTACAAGGAGCTATAAAGTATTTTTTCATTCCATTTGTTTATTTGAAATTTATAAAATGTTTATTTTTGGAAGTAACATGATAGTCCAGTGAATTTCTCCTTTCTCTTCTAACAACCATCCATAGCTTTGTTTAAATCAACCCACCCTATCTGACCTTGCACTTAACACACCATTTGCATAACATAAGTGTTACTTGCATCACAAATATATAAGATCTTGTATATTTGGAATGTATTTGCAATTTTGTGCTTAAAATTTTTAAGCTATAGTTTCCAATCTAGTTCTTGTTGTCAAATGTTTCATAAAACAAATATTGTATCCCCCCTTTCATCTGTCTCTAGTATATTGTATATGACTTAAAGCATTTGTCTATTTCATGTGATAACCCTTACAAATGAAGTGTGAAAAATTGGTTATGCTTTAGTAATTTTTCCTCTATGTGCTAAGAATCCTCATAAATATTGAAGTGTAAAACCCCTTCATGTAAATAAGCTACTCCATAGGTTCTCTTACCTTGGTTTAGGTAGAGCCAAAAGTAGCAGGGAGTTAACCATACCCTTTATAGGTGTCTCTCAGTAATTGTCCATGTTTGGTTCTTTATTTGATGTTAAACCCTTTCCCAACTATAATTACATAATAATAGGTTTTTCATCACTGTTTTCCATTTTATGTAAATGTGCCAAGGTGAGCATATGAGGTATACAACTAGGAACCAACATATTTTTGGCACCATTACCAGGGACTTTTATAGAAAGCTTTAATCACTTTTGAGAGATTCTTTACCTACCTATGGTGTGTAGATGTTACTGACTCACTTTTTAGTGAATTTGTGTGTTTTTGTACTTAGAGACAATTATTGAACAACTATGTGTTGGAAGGTGTCTAACCCCTTTTGAGCATTGTCTTTCGTATTGGATTTTTGTCCCTTATTTTCTAGAAGTATGTTTCTCGTAGTGAATCTAAGTTTTTTTTATCTCCTAGTTATTACAAGACCATTGCCTATTGTAGCCCTTAACTTCCTAAGCTTATTTTTTGAGTATCCCATTATTTACAAAGTTGGAAAGATTGAGATCATCCTTTAAGACTAACCCTTCAAAGTAATTTTTCCCTCCATTGCGTACTCCTTCAAGAAAAATGGAATTAGCTTGGAGACCTATTGGAGGGCTTGGTTCTATCATTGAGATTTATCATAGTGATACAAACCTTCAAAAATCTATACATCAACCTCTTGTTGAAGATTACCATAGATCTTATGGCACTTATGAGCCTTATAGCCCTGTTTACTATCTCACTCCATCCCCACTAGATCAATCCCCTTTTGAATTTGAATCACCTAGTCCTCCTCATTCCCCTCCTCACATCCCATTGCCAATGGTTCATGAAACCCAAGATATCCCAATCATGAGGCATAAATAACAGAAGGAAAATGCATGCCCTACTTTTCATGTTCCTAGATTTAGACCTATCATTTTTGAGGAGATGGAGGGTTTTCCTAATGAAGTTCCCAATGAAATATGGAAGAGGATCCCAAAGTTTTAGGGTAACAATGTTATGACTGGTGATCATCATTTTAAGGCCTTCTAAAATGTTATTGAGGATTATGAGTTCAAGTATGAGGATGTCTGCATTAATTTATTTGTGCAGACATTAGAGGATGATGCTAGAGATTGGTTCAACTCCCTCCCCACTAGATGCATTGACTCATGGGAAGAGATGTGGAATGTATTTAGGATTTAGTATGGAGAAAGTCTATATCTTAGGTTCCTCTTGGCAAAGTTTGAAAATATCAAGACAAATCCTAATGAGTGTGTGAAAGATTTTAATACCCATTTCAATAAGGCCATGATGCATTTACTTGAAAATATTAGGCCTAATGATATTACTTATCTGATAAAATATTGTGATGCTTTTGACAATAAGGCAACATACTACTTGAGAGATAAGACTCCACCAAACCTTAGGTTGGCCTTTAATATGGACATCTAAATTGAGAGTAGTATTAAAGTTGTCAAAAATCCTATGAATAATAGGGCTGATGTGAAGCTCATCAATCTTGAAAAGCTATAGTATACCAAGGATTCCAACTTAGAAAAAACTATCAATACTTTAGCCTCCAATATTAAAAATATGTTGTACAAGTTGGTTAGGCCAGAAAAGGGCATTCCACATATATCTTCTAGCCATGATAGGGCCTTAAATATGTATTAGTCTCAGCTAAGCCCTCTATTCCATAATTGAGAAGTTGACAAAGGGAAGAGGTTTGCACCTGATGATCAATCAGAAAGAAATCAAGGTAGGGGTGTTGGGAAGGAAATACTAGATCCCCTAGATGTTAAGGTAAATGCTATGAGCTCTAATATAGACATTCATTGGTGTAACATATACCTCCCACCCCACCTACATTATGATATTATTGAGGTGGTGGATCAAGAAATGTATGAACTAAAGGATGTACCATATAATTATGAAGTTTTCATGTTTGATTTCCATAATATTTTGACTAAAGTAGTGACTCTTATAGTGATGCTTGCTAACACCATGACTAGTGAACTTTTGGGTGGTGTTGAGTTGGAACGTGTCACTATCTTGATTCTATGTGTGATGTCAATGTAGCACAAGCATATGAATTGCTTGTGCATGATTTTAATCATCTATGATTTATGATGATCAAGAAATATCTAGAAGGCAATCCATTAGAGGAAGACTGAAGACTCTTGATTAATGTGGTAGCTACCCAGAGAAGTGAGATTAACTTAAGAAGTAGGTAGGTAGGTTCTATCCCTTAAGGCATAGCTCTTATTGACCCAAAGGTGAGGGATGAAAGAAAAGAGGTAAAAAAAGTTATTGATGTTCTAGAAGATTTCAAGAGGTCACCTATTTCTTAAACTACTAAACCCATAGAAGTTCTTGCTAAAAAAAAGATACCTATGTTGACTAGTGTCCCTGGGGGTACTAATGAGACTAAGTAGAACCCACCATTGAAAGCTCCCAAAAAGAATAATAATCCCCCTCAGCCTAATCTAGTTCATGTGTTGACTAAGCATATCCCTACTAAAAATGTCACCACCCTCCCACCAGACATGCTCCTCCCTCAATATAGTGTATGTGATATGGCCTAGCTATTGAGTCAAATAAAGATCACTGTTCCACTCATTGAGTTGATACAGATCCTTGAACATAGGAAGAAAGATTTTGAATATTTGGAGTTTGGAAAGGGATCAAATACTAATGATTTTTAAGTGTCCTAGGTGATAAAAGAGTTAGGGGATATTTATGAGCCTTCTCTTGAAGTCTATCTAGGAACTACATTAGTGGAGAGTCAGTTGGATGTGGAGCTATTTTATATAATATTGATAATCAATGATATGATTGTCCACAATTGAATGTTTGATTTTGGTGCATCTTATAATGTTATGCCTTTATGTGTCTTGAATGAACTCAGTGTAAAGATAACATCTAATTTTGGCAAGTGTTATGCTATGAATTCACGAGAGGTGCTAGTTGTTGGGAAAGTCAAAGGGCTAGTTGTACAATTGGCAGTTCACCTAGGTAAGTTTTTGAATATGGATGTGGTAGTTGTAGATTAACCCCCCCCCCCACCAAATGGGGAATGCTACTATCATGAAAGTGGGTTGCGAGTATGGGGGGAAGTGTGCAAATGGACCTTTCTTATGCTACCATCCCCCTAAAAGGTAAAATGGTCAAATTCATAAGGAGCCTAAGATGTTAAATATAATTGAAGATCCAAATCATGCTTTGAATGAAGTAATATACACCAATGTTGAATTGGGTGTTTTTGTTGGTACTATTGATGTGTATGAATAGTCTATTATCATTGATGCATAGCCTGGTATAAAATTTATTTGAGAATTGTTCTTCGATGGGGCTTGCTCTAGTGTCGAGAATAGGGTTGGAGTGATTTTAAGTGATCCTAATGGGGGGAGGTATACTTTTTCCTTCCACCTTGATTTCAATTTCACTAACAATTTTATTGAGTATGAAGTGATTCTACTTGGTTTGAGAGTTTCATGTAAACATGGGATCAAGTGTCTCTTTGTCAAAGGTGACTCATAATTAGTGGTGAAATAGATCCATAATGCATATGCCATCAAGTGTAAAAGATTGAAATAGTACCAAAATGATGTATGGGATTTGATTGAAGGATTTGATGCATTCAACATCTCTTCTCATGATAGGGAATTCAACCAAGAATCTAAAAAAATTTCTAAGGAAAGATCTCAATTTTATATTTCAAGCATGAGCCCATATTGTCAATACCAAGTGGAGGTGCTTGCTCAACCCTCAATCCCAGATAACATTCATCACTAGTAGGTGTTCAAGGATGATGATCAAATCAAAAGGTTCTTGACTTTTGAAGCAAAATTTCATGGTCAACTTGTGGACTTGGAATCTATGATTCAGACTTGTGATGGAAAAGACACTTTATTTAGGAAAGAGGTCATTCAACTCAAAATGAACATTATCCTTAGGAGATTGGTCAACTTAGAGGCATCCTTTGATGGATTAGATAGAGTGAGGTCAAGAGAAACATTTATATCAAGAGATGTCACTGAATATGATTTGGGTTCCTCAGGAATCCAAGAAAAGTATGGCTGGGTACTTATCTCAAAACTGAAGAGAAAAGAGATTATGTATAATTATTGAGGAAATATCAGGACTACTTAGCATAGTATTATTCAGAGCTTAAAAAATATAAGGATGACTTGTTCCAACATGTCATTCCACTACAACTAGATATTAAGCCATTTAGGAAGAAGTAGAGATCTATTAATCCCATCTTGGCCACCAAATTGTGTGATGAATTAAAGAATTTAAGAGATGGTGGTATTATTTAGCCTGTTAGGTACTCATTTTGGGTAGCTAATTTGGTCCCTGTGTGCAAGAAGAATGGTGATATCCACCTTTGTGTAGATTTATACAATTTGAATAAAGCTTCCCTAAAAGATAACTATCCCTTACCCAACATGGATAATTTATTACAAGATGTTACCGGTCTAAAATGTTGTCAACTCTGGATGGTTTTTTTGGCTATAATGATGTTGTAGTCAAGGAATCTGAGAGGTCTAAAACTGCATTCACCACACCATGGGGCACCTAGTGTATATGTGAATGCCTTTTGGGATAACGAATACTGGTGCAACATTTTATCATGCCATGGATTTTGATTTTATAGGGATGATTGATCAATTTATCATTATGTGTTAGGATGATGTCACTATGTACTCTAAAAGAAGGGATGAACATTTAAAACACTTGGAAAAGGTATTAATTATATATAGAGAATTTGGTATTTCCCTCAATCCTAAAAAGTGTTATTTTGGAGTTCAAAAGGCTAAATTTCTAGGAAATATAGTGTCTAAGGAGGGTGTTAGGATTGACCCTAAAAGAGTTAAGGTCATTGACAAAGCACCCATCCCACAGTCCAAGAAAGGAATTCAATCTTTCTTTAGATAAATTAATTTTGTAAGAAGGTTTGTGTCTAACTTTGTAGAAATCACCCTACCTATTACTTCTATGTTGAATAAGGATCAAGTTATTAAATGGTATAAAAGGGTTGTGGAAGAATTCAATGACATCAAAGGAGCTTTGAAGTCTGCTCCTATTTTAGCTAGTCTTGATTACACCAAGCCATTTTAGATTTTCTCATTTGTGTCACCCCATACCATTATTGTTGTGTGTAGAATATTTTCATGCTCATTATGAATTTAAACAAGATAAATCTAAACTCAAAACATAAACTACTCAATAGGAAGGATTTATAAAGTAAATCAGAATGATAATGAGCTTACCAAATTCCCTTGCTCTACGTTACCTCTTTCCAAGATTTACAAATAGATTATTTAGAATCAAATTGACCAAGTGATAGCTTGATTTTGTATGGTTGATGGATGCTTAATGACTTGATTATGGATATGCAATAGGATTTTTATAATGATTTTGGCATAGTTTCTCTACAAGTTTTCTAGATGGCTTCCATGGAAGAAGAGCTTTGGTTTTTTAGATGGAGGGAGGGAAGATTAAGGGCTAGGATTTGAACTTGGGTTAAGATAGATCAATGACTAGGAATTATTTTAGGAATATTAAATTCCTTTGGGGCAAACCTCTAGAAATAGAGGTTTTTATATATTGGAGGGAAATTTAGAAATATTTTTAAATTAGTAGAAGTCTCTATAATTGGAGACTTATAGAGAGTTAGAGAATCCTATCCAATTCTAGAGGTTTTTAAATAGGTTTTAAGAGATAATGAGGGAGGTTAGTGATTAATGAATATTAGGGCTCATAGGGATGCAAGAATAGCTAAGATGATAAGATAGCTAGGGTGTTAGGTGAATAAATATGATTTTTAAATTGGCTAGTAGGATTAGGGAGTGGGTTAGTAGGTGATGGGGGTTTATTAGTGGTTAAATGAGGATTATGATTCCAAGGGATGTAAGAATAGCTAGGGAGTAGGTTAGTAGGTGGGGTTATAGGAATTTTAAATTCCTATACATTAGATAAGTCAAATTAGATTAAGAAAATGGGACATTAGGAAGAATTAATAAAGGGATGGGATGAATAAAGGATAATGGATGTATAATAGTAGAAAAGAGACATTAGATGTATAGTTAGAAAATAGGATTAATTAATAGAATAAAATAGTTAAGTAAAATTAGTGTCGAATAATAGGAATATTAGTTGATTGTAATCAAGCAAGTGATTTTAGGTGAATATATTTTACCCCTATTTGAAAGGGAATTTAGATTGGATGAAGTGGAAGGAGTAATGGTCTTTCAAAGAAAAACCAACCATGTCATGGATGAATGTTAGTGGATGATGTTAGGGGATATTATACCCCCTCAAGGGGACATGTGGGGAAGAATGAGTTGGATGGCTACTCAAAAGAAGAAATGAGGGGTGGGATATGACAAAAATATGAGGGGATGGGATTCCAAATGTGAGATAAAAGATGAATAATAAATATTCTATGTTGAGTAATGAGCTACAAATTTATAATGATGCCCCTGGTAAGGACACACGCATAGGGAATAAAAGTGATGGGTGTCATAATTTTAGACATATCCCAATCAAGGAAACATGCATGATAATCAATCATAACATGAAGATGATAGGATATAAGGCCAAAAGCTATAGATGTATCTCAAGCAAGGATGCATGCAAGGGAGATCTATACACCAGGATAAGATGATTTGATAAGATAAGATGGGTGTAGCTCAAAGCTAAAGTTGATCAATATGATGATGATGATAAATAAATCATGTGATCGAGTGACCAAAAGACTAGGGGATAAGGATAGATGATAGATATAGTGGTTGAGCTATCCTTGGGAACTTCAAAAGTGGCCAAGTGTTGCCTACATAGTCTGAAAAGACCTCAGGCTGATGTAGTTTTGACTAGGAAATGATGATGATGATGATGATGATGATTAATAATTAGTGATTAGAAAATGATTATGAGAAGGATGATTAGGATTGTTAGTGATTAAAGGATATGAAGTAGATGATGAGATGAGGATGAAGTATTGAATGTTAGTTGGATAGATTGAGAGGATTATATTGGTAATGGAAGTAAAGATGATGAGATGATTAGAGGAATGATGAGGGTGTGAGTGATCAAGGCATCACAATTCCATAATGTTCATCATGTTCTAAGTAATCTAAAATATAGCACTTAACAAGATTCCCCATGATATAAACATGACCAAAAGGAAATTGTGCCAAAGTGCATGGGAAAGTATCAAACTCTACATCCTTGAGGGTAATGTGGGTATCCTCATAGCATCCTAATTCATTTCCCAATAGATAAAAAGAGGCAAAATTCAATCAAAACATATATAATCATACAAACAAGATAAACAACAAATAAGCAACACAAAAAAATATATATACATGCAGTGTCATAATGTCTTATCTAATGATAGGATGGGTGATTGGATCATGATGTGATGGGGATAGAGGATAGACTTGGATTTGGATAGATGATGATCATGATGGTGACTAGGTAAATAGATGATAATGATGTAGTGATAGATAACTGATTGAAGGTGATATGATAATGTAGTACAGATGATATATGGATAAAGTCCAAATCATAAATTCTAAAATAAAGGGGTTTGGACTATTCCACAAGGAATCAAAATCATACTAACCCCATTATTATGTTGACCTTTGCTAGTGATAATGGGAGTGGATGGTTGCATGGATGGCAAAGATTCAACATGATGTGGTTGGGGCTAAGAGGAGACATATATGTTTTAAGAAGCTTGTCTAAAAGAGTGGATAGAGATAAATGGGGTGATAAAAGATCTTGCGGATATGGATAATGTCTCTAAGGATAGGTAGATGATTTGGGCAGGTCCTTCCAACAACTATCCTAGAGGAAGCCCTTACTGATTTTGTGATGAGGATATTGATTCCTTGCTATAGATTCCCACTTATCGAGACCAAGGCTAGGCTATCCTTACCATGGTGCTAAGAACCATTTTTCACCATGGTACTTGCTCAAGGCACCAATGAGCTAGTTTTCACAATTAGATAGATTTTTTTTAATTTATAGATGGATAAGATGGATGGGTACTATAGGCAAAGGATACATGGACTAGGTATAGAAGCACTTGAGATGCATGATGTTCATAGGATCATCCAATTATTCTCCCTCAAGCATGGCCAATTTATATGCCTCTCGAGCCAAATTTGGAAATAATGATATATGGGCCCAACCAATTAGCTTTAAATTTTCCCTTGTCTCTTTTTGCATTAGTGTTCTTCTAATTTTCCTTGAGGATGAAGTCACCTATTTTAAACTCTAGAGCCTGAATATTCTTGTAGTATTGATTCTTGAGCTTATTTTGATATACCCTCAGGTGATTCAAGGCTTGCTATCATTTTTCATTAAGGAGTTCAAAATCTTGTAGGCATTTTTGTTGGTGATTATGGTCAGTAATTATGCCTCATAATGAGAGATGAAGATATTTAATTCCATGGGTAATATTGCTTCAACTATATATACCAAGGCATAGGGGGTGGCCCGTATGGGTGTGTAGATATTAGTGTGATAGGCCCATAATCCTAGATATAATTGAATATGCCAATCATGCCTGGCTGGATTGACTATCTTCTTCAACATTTTGATTAGAGTCTTATTAGTTGCTTTCACTTGTCTATTACCTTGGGGGTAATATGGGGAAGAGAAATGCTACATGATGTGGTACTTTCAACAAAGGGTCTCAACATCTTGATTCTTGAAAGACTTTTCATTATCTGAGATAATATTGGTGGGGATGCCAAAGTGACAGATAATTTGATTGAGGATGGATTTAGATATTTGGAGGCCAGTTGTGTAAGTCAGTGGCATTGCCTCTACCCATTTTGTGAAATATTTTATGGCTGTGATAGTAAATTTGTGCCTATCCAAGGAAGTAGGATTAATCTTACTGATTAGATCAAGGCCACATATAGAGAAAAGCCATGGGATTATGATAAGATGTAGTTTTTGTGTCGATAAATGGATAAGTTTTTCATTCCTTTGATAGGCTTCACATTTCTACACTTATTAACAAGAACCATGTTCCATGGTTGGCCAATAGTATCCAATTTAGAGGAGATTCTTTGCTAAGGCCATCCCACTGATGTGCTCTCCATAAATGCCAGCATGGACTTCCTTAATCACTTGAGATACCTCATCTAAGGTCAGACAAATTAATAGGGTTCTATCATAACCCCTTTGATAGAGCATGCTACCTAGGATGGTATAATGAATGGCTTCATGGAGAAAGGATTTTCGTTGATTGTGAGTAAGATTAGGAGGTAGGGTATTATCATGGAGGTATTGGTAGATGGTGTGATACCAAGGGAGATTGGGATTATTAATGGTACAAATTTATATAGGAGTCAAAGAATGATGAGCTGGGGTGATCAATTATTCAATCAAAAAATTTCCCTCTAAGACATATTCAAGAAGATTAATGAGGGAACCCAGAGTAGCCATAGAGTTAGCTACCTTATTATTGGGTCATGGCACTTACTCAAATTTGATATATTGAAAACTAGTTTTTGATTGGTCAACCAATTGCTTGTACAGGGCAACTTCTTATCCTTTTTTTGGAACTCTTCATTTACCTATTTTATGATTAGTTGAGAGACCCTGAATACTTGAAAATTTTGGATGTTCCACTATATGGCAAGATGAAGTCCTACTATGAGGGCTTCATATTCTAAGATATTGTTAGTATAGGGTAACATGAGATAAAATGCTTTGGGAATGAGATCACCTTGTAGGGTGACCAATAGGATTCCTTCCCCTGACCCATGAGTGGTAAAGGAGCCATCAAAATATAACTTCTAGCTTTTTGCCTATGAGGCTCTCATAATGGATTCATCGAGAAAGGGAGAGATAAGTGGCTTAACTAATTCTAGTGGAGCTTCTACCATGTGATCTATTATGACCTATCCCTTGATTGATTTCTGATGGACATATTCAATATCTAACTCACTAAGTAACATGATCCACTTGGCCACACAAACTATTAATGCTGCTTTGGATAGGAGATACTTTAAAGGATCTATTTTTACAATTAAGTGTACCTAATTATTGAGCATATAATGTTGGAGTTTTTAGGAGTCAAAGACCATATCTAAACATGCCCATTCAACTAGCATATAGTTTAACTCATATGTTATTAAGGTATGACTGAGATAATAAATGGCTCACTCCTTTCCCTAATCATTATTCTACATGAGTAAGGATCTAATGACATAGGGAGTGGTGGATATATATAGTAATAATGGTTTGCCTATAATTTGTGGAGACAAGACAGGTGGATTTGTAAATTATTGCTTAAGATTATTGAAATCCTTCTAATAATTTTCATCCCATTGAAAGGTTGCTCCTTTCTTAAGTAAGTGAGTGAATGGATGACACTTATTGGTGAGATATGAGATAAAATGCCTAATAGACTGGAGTTTACCTTGAAGACTATGAAGCTGCTTAAGTGTTCTAGGAGGTGGCATCTCAATGATTGCTCAAAACTTTATTAGATCTACCTTAATACCTCTCTTGGAGATAATGAACCCTTGTAACTTTCTTGATGTTACATCAAAGACACACTTTTTGGGGTTTAAGTGCCCCTTGTATTCCCATAGTCTTTCAAAGATCTTACGAAGGACTATAGGTTGTTCAGATCATGAGTGAGACTTTCCTAGGATATCATCAACATAATCTTCCACAATATCATGCATCATATCATGGAAGATAATAGTCATCACACGTTGATATGTTTCCCCTATGTTCTTTAGGTAAAAAGGCATGACATAATAACAAAACTTGCCCCATGGGGTGACAAATGCTATTTTGTTCTAGTCTTTGGGAGCAATTTTGATTTGGTTGTATTGTAAAAAGCCATTTATGAGAGACAAATCTCATAACCAATAGTTGAATCTATAATCATATCAATATTAGGAAGTGGAAAATCATCTTTGGGACATGACTTATTGATGTCATTAAAATTGGTACATATCTAAATCCCATCGTGTGGTTTTAAGATAGGGACTATATTAGATATCCAATCAAAATAGTCACTAGGATGAATGAATCCTGCATCCAAGATTTTTCTTAGTTCCTCCTTAACTAGCAATGCCAAATTTGGATGTAACTTTCATAATTTTTGTTTGACTAGTTTAGCATTAGTATGGACATCAAGATGATGGACTACTAGTGAGGGATCAAACCCAGGAATATCTTTGTAACTCCAAGTGCAAAGACATCAATAAATTCTATGAGCAAGGTAGTGAGAATTTCATGCTCTAATTGCATAAGAGATGCCCCAAATTTCATGATCTTGGGTTTTTCTTTAGTTCCAATATTTATTTCAATGACTTCCTCAATAAGTTATGGAGATTATTCTAATAGATTAGGGGGTATTTGATTTTTGGCATGTCAGAGGTGGTAATTCCTGGTAGCTTAGTATCAACATCTAGATAATCTTATGATTGAATGGGATTGTTTGGAATGTCATCAAGTTCTATAAAAGATTTTGATTTTACTTCAAAAGTTTTATTATCACTTTGGGTGCTTAGTGACTCTTGTTCTCCAAAATATGTTGATTCACATAGATTGATTGAGAATCCTTTCTTATGGTCTCCAGATGGCATGAAAGTCCTTACCCCTAGGTACTCAGGAATAGCCTCATCATTTTGAAATGTGTCAAAGGTGGGATCTTGTTTGGCATCCCAGTCTATGAGGGAAGGATAATGGAGGGAGATGTTGATGGTGAAGATGGAGGTTTCATAAAAGAGGTTGGTGGCAGCCAGCTCTTCAAATTAACTACAAACATACCATATTTTAGTATCCTCATCAGGGAGAGTTTTGCCTTTGGTCAAGATAGAATCCATAACGATATCAAGAGGGTCATCACCATATGGTTTTTAACTTAGACCATAATAAGATGAGTTATCTTGAACATCAATAGGCTCTATTTGACCTTGCTCTTGCCTACCTAGTCCTTTTCCTTTATAGTTAATGTTTTCTATCATGTAGTAGTCAATAAGATATTTTTGCTGAGGTGAGATGAAGGTATCATCATCAGACAAGAGCCATGAACATCACCACCTTCAATGTGTTCATCTGATAAAAATCTTGTACTTTTAAAATTCATGGGTCTAAATTGATACTTGATGGTCTAGGCTTCCTTCATCTTGGGAGACTTATAGCTTTGGGGAGATAATGAGAGATGGCCAATGCAAAGGGTTTTGTACTCATATTCACCACAACCTATAGATGTGATTTTTAACTTGGTAAGGTCTGGTACTAGGGTAGATGTGGTGGATAATTGATCAAGAGAGACATATTTGGTAGTTATAGGACTAAGGATGGAATTCTCAGTGCCTCAATATAATTATGAAGAAGGGATTTGATCCATTTGACATCTATGATGGTTAATAATCCTTGGGATGGTGACTTCCATTCTTGAATGGGGGAATTTAAGGCACTAATGAAGAGTGTATGGGACAACTTGAATTTCATGAATCCAAGGACTCCCAAGAAACATATTATATGGCAAGTCTATGTTTACCACATGTACCAATGTTTGATGGACTATGGTCCCCACAGTGATGGGAAGATAAATAGACCTAATGGATGGTTGTTTGTTATCATCATATGCTTTGATCATGATGAGATTAGGCCTAAACAATGATTCAAAGTACCCTAGATTCTTCAAAAATTCCACATTGCATAAGTTAACCACTGATCCTCCATCTATAAGGACATGAGAGACACAGTGATGGGAAATGGAAACTTCAATGTATAGTGGGTAGTTATGATGAAGGCTAGCTAGTGGTAGATCCTGAGTGATAAAGGTGAGTTGTGAGAAGGTGGATAAATGATCCACTAGTGATTAAAAATGATTATTTCCTAAGTTATTAGGTACATATAAGTCATCAAGCACTTTATTTAATATTTCCCTATGTAAAGTGGATGTTTTTATAAGCTCCATAAGGGAAATTTGGGTAGGGGTCTTTTCTAGATGCTAAACAATGTCATAGGACTTATCAAGCCTATCTATGACTTTGTTATAGGTATTACCCCTTAGTATAGTAGAAGAAGTGGATGGTTTTTGGGAAAGTGCTATTGGGATGGTGATTTTTTTATGCTTGGTAGTAATGGTACAATGAGATGTAGCCAAATTTATTTTTAAAACTAGAGAGGGAGGCTCCTTAGAGGTGGGGATGTGGTGAATCTTGATGGTATTAATATAATGATATGGCACATTATGATAATTGGTATAATTAGGAGAGGATGCATGTCCTTGGTCTCTTGGTGGTCCCTAATTTCTTTACTCATGCTTGGGAAGAGGATCTTTATAAATTCCCAATTATGCATTTCCTGATTGGGTAGAAGTAGGTCCCCCTTCCAACTCAATGTCACCTCTTTCAATAAAGTCTTGAAAATAGAATTTGAATTGCATGTAATTCTTGGTATCATTTCCCTTTACCTTATGGAACTTACAATATTCATTATCATAATACCAATCTCGTTTGGGTTGATGATCATCGATAGGTTGAATTTTAGGCAAATTAATCATGTTGGCTACAACCAAATGCTCTAATACAGTCACCAAAAGGATACCAAAACTTGTAATCCTACCTGTATGGGGTCTTATATTTCTTCTAGAAACCTTGATAGAAGAGATGTGTGGTTGTGGTGGGGACCCTTTTCTCTGGATATTTTGGACATGTTGTGCTTGTGGTTTAGAATCTGTCATTCCATCTTCAACAACATTCTTATTTTTGTTTAAGACCTTTGGTTTATTTGAAAAGGAACTTCCTAAATTCATAATGTGATCATTATTAGAGATGGCTTGATGATTCCTTTTTCTATGAGGGATTTTTCAAGTTGCATCCCCTTTTCTATAATCTCATTAAAAGTCTTTACATACTATAATTTTAGTTGATATTTTAATTTTGTATTAAGATTATCCACAAATATTTTTACCATGTCCTTTATAGGTATGGTGTATCTTAATTGACTTGCCAATCTATGCCACCATTGCAATAAATAAACAAGATTATCACCAACTCTTTGTTTTATGTTATAGAGGTCAATAATAGACACATCATGCTCTATGTTAAAGGAGAAATGTTTGGAAAATTGTTTTGACAATTCTCCAAAGCTAGAAATTGATCCCTTGAGAAGGTGCTTGAAACACTCTAATGATGGTCTTATTAATATTTTAGTAAAAAGCCTTAATAGGTGGGTGTCCTCCTGAGATACTTCATGGAAAGCAATGAAAAATTCTTGCACATGATCTGTCGAGTCTCCTTTTCCCCTATATTTTTTTAAATTTGGAATTTCAAAATGTGAAGGGAATGGAATCTATAGAATGTTTCTATCTAAAGGTGATGAAAAAAAATCCTCATAGTTTTATTTTAGGGCTTATGATTTGGGGTCTACTTGTTGAAGGGTTTCTTTCATCATCTTCCATTTTTGGGCAAAGGTAGGATCCCCAGGAGGATTGACAGTTTAGTTGTGACTTCCTTATGGGATATGGGTATGGTGGCTATTATGAGTGGTGTGATTGGTATGAATATTATTATGGACATTTTTGGTATTGTCTTGAGGCGGGGATGATGTACATTAATTCTAGAGGAGGAGATTAAGTTGTTGTGTAAGCTGTTCTAAGCGATCCTTAATGGAAGCTTGTCTCTTACTAGCCTTAGTATTTTTATTAATGAGGGGTGGTTGTTGGTCATCTTTATTTAATAATCCATGGTCCACTTCTTGGTGATCATTATGTTATGGGGTTGATGGATGGTTTACTTTATTTAGGTGGGTGCCCTCAATTTCCATATTCTAGTTTTGTTGTATATATTGTTCTAGGAGTTATCAAACACCCTCATTATTAAGGAGGTTATTAAGAAGGTTAATGTTATCATTTTCCTCTCAAGGTGTATGGATTTCACTATGGAAATCCTCATATTCTTGAGTGGGGTCCATGAGTTGCCCCCTAGTATGGTATTCTTGATTGGAACCTTGTCCTTGGTAGAATTGGGCTTAGGTTTGGATGACCATGATGAAAGAAGATGAAGTGGGATGAGGTGATATTGAAGGTCTTTTGACTATTAAACTGTATTCTAAAAGATGAGACTAGTAGTGGTCAAGAAAAAAGTTTGATGGATAGGATAAATAGAAATTATCAAGAGAATAATAGTTCTTTTAAGAGATCAAACTAGCAAGGATAAAAAAGGGGGATGATAAGATTAAATAATTTTGTCAACTAGCAAGTGGATAAGTTGATGGGTGCTAGAGACAAAAGACACTTGATAAGGATAAAAGATAATGATGAGTGCTATCTTGATGTCTTATAAGGCTATGTTCAATAATAATTTTAAGTTGGGATAGGATGATGATGATGTGTATAAATGAAATAACCACCAATAGTTTGATCTTTTGTCCTCAACCAATATTCAAAAGAGGGATGAGGAGAAAATGGGTAATGATGGGATGTGATTAAAAAGGTGTATATACAAGGACCACTAATCAAGATAAATATATGGGGGTGATGCCAATATTATGACCACTCTTAATAAGGGGTTGGGGGAATAATAGGTAGACACAAGTGATTATTACAAATGGGCGACTTAGGATGGATAAATGAGGGTGATTCTAATCTATTAAAAGGATGACTCTTGATCCAATAAAGGACATGGACAAGGGATGATTAATGGCAAATGGATAATGGTAAGTGAAGGATAATATATGGGATATGATTTTAATATATGGATTATGGACTAGGTGTTAAGGTGATGATATAAGAAATGGATGATATTCACAAGGAGGGGAATGGACCTCTATAAGTGATATACAAGTGGGACTAAGATATGTAATATGTTGAGGTATTGATGATGACTATGTGGGGGATGTGGATGTCTAAGTACAAGGGATGATGTCAATAAAAATGATATTTGAATGATCAAGACTATGGTGTGGTTAATGGATAAGGTAAGGTTAAAGTGAGGTGTGATTGATTATGGATGAGGTGGTCTTATGACAAGGAGTGGCTAATTTAAGATAGGAGAGGGGATAATGAAAAGGATATACAAGGAAAGGGTGACAAAGATATACAAGATGATGATTAAGAAAGGATGTACAAGATGATGGGGTATGACTAGGATGGGATGAAGACAAAATAGTATGGGATATGTAAAAGGATTTACAAAAAGATGATGATATATATATACAAGGGGATGAGTCAATATGAGGATAATATAGGTGGATGATTGTTATGAAATATGGATGATGTGGATTAAAATAATTATAAGAAGATAGAATAAATAATGAATGATAGATGTGAAGGATGGACTATATTAATATAATAAATGTAAGGATGTATTGTGTGGAAATAGTATAATATAGATAGAGGGATGAATAATAGATGTGAGAAATGGACTATAAGGATAAATGAATTATAATGAAATATGATTAACTTAAGGATACAATGGGTAGATTAATGGATATAGATGTGAGAAATGGATTATGAGGATAAAACACGTGAGGGGATGAGATGATATAAGTATAAGATGGATGGATAAGTGAATGATTGGTGTAAAATATGGATTATGGGGATAAAATAATTAAAATAGGATTTGATGGAAGGTGGAAATGATGTAAAGGGGGATGTTATAAGCTATTATATAAAAATAGGAAAGATGATAATTATATGAGGCTATGGATGGAGGTAAATACTAGGTGGATATAGGTATGAGATAAAAATGTAACTGAAATATATGATGAAGAGAATGGATAGAAAGTGGATAATCACTATATGTGGGATGCTATGAAATATAAATAGGATGGTCAATATAAGGCAAATGGGGAAGGAATGTGTGATGAAGTGACTGAGATGTGGTCAAATATACAAGGATATGAAATGGAACTGGATATTAAATACTATGGAATGGATATAGATGAGATAATGCTTGTAGGATAAATGGAAGTATGATAAGGATTTAATTAAAATGCAAAAGGAAGGATGTGAAAAGATGATGGTGCTAAGTGAGATGGATCTTATGAGGTATGGATAGGATAAGAAAGTGAAAATGATATGGATAGAAGGATATGGGGAAGTGTGATGGTCAAAAGGGATATGACAAAAGGTAGTGGATGTTAAGTGTTATGGGATGGGTGTAAACACAAGAGGCACTATTAACTAAGTGTAGAATGATGAAATGATATAGTGTGATTATGGGGGCAGTGGGGTATATGATGGTAAAATGATTAGTCAAAATATACAAATTATTAAGGAAGAAGGATGATATTAGGATGAGTGTGGAAAGTGATAGGAAATGAAAATAATATGGACTAAGGTAAACGTTATAGAGTGAAAAATAGAGATGATGTGATATGGATATTCAAGATGAGATGATGATGGGACAAAGGAATGAGATGAAGAAATAATGATGGGATAATGGAAGTGATCCTATAGGTTTTCTAAGGTATGCACATAAAAAATATGGGTGTGGCCAAGTCGGCTAACAAACAAAATAGGCCTTATCACAATACACAAACAAATCATGCACATATACATCCCTAATTAGTAAACCATATGAGAGTGTAACTTGATGTCCACACCATATAATGGCTACACATGTGAGGCTATAGGCCAGTGACTTATTATAGAATCGATCAAACCCTCTCGACCTTGCTTGCCCCTGATGGTCACTTGGGTGCTGATACTGATGTTGATAGTGGAACACCTGTTACAGCTATAGGATCATATTTTAAGGTTTACATAAAGATCGAAGGGATTCCCCTATACACACAAAGGTATGATGGGGCCCAAGTCAATATATGAGACTATTTGATTACCTTGGGTATATGGACATAATCATCCTCACTCCACAGAACCCTTTATGGGGTATTCTGCTTAGGCTATAATGATAATGCTCTCCTAATTTTTATACTCTATCAGAACATGAAGTGTGGTTATCATGTGGTGGTGAAATCCATGATTCTAATCCCTAAAGACTATGTTGCGTGTGTGGTGATGAAATACACATCATGTGCTATCCTATGTGAAGGCTTATACAAACAAGCAAGCTCACGATATAGTTAATTAATGTTTCTAATTACCTATGTGAGATTCACATGATATGACAAATTATATACAAATCAACACACACACACAAACAAGTATTTACAAGATAGATATACACATAATCAAGATGATTAAAATGATATATACAAGATCAAAAATGATTCCCAAAATTTAAGTGCCATGAGGAGTCTTTGACTGGCAACCTACAAGCACATGGGTTAGTAGTTTTGGTGGCACTCAAAAAGAGGTAACTTGTGAGAGACAAACATTAGTAGTTTTGATGATTTGCCTTTGACAAACATTAATAGTTACTTGCAGGTTAGAATCTTGACAGAATAAATATTTAATTGATATACTTATAAAAAGGCCAAACATAAATTTTATTTTATTTTATTTTTATTTATGATTTATTATTTATTATTTTTTATTTATTTTTACTGAAAATAAATTATAAAATAGTTAATGATGTAATATTCTAAAAGATTTATTTTAACAATATTAAAAACTAAAAGTAATGACTATATTTGATAATTATATGCAAAAATTATCCCAATAAAAAAAGCAACATTCAATTAAAGTATGGGAATTAATAAGACAAAAGAGATACAAATAATAATCAACGTATACAATATTATGAATGACACATACTGTAATAAATTTATCACTATAATAAATTAATCAAGCTCAGTCACCATGAACAATTCAATGCAGGTGTGGCATGGGGTTTTAGGCACCTAGAGGAAGTTTTCAAAAGTTCAATATCTGATTCAAGCATTACTCCCCTATCTATGCTTCCCTACGCTTTGGCTCACTTATTGTTTCCGTTCAGTGACCTTATTTTCTATTGCTTAGAATATGTGCTGGTCTTTAGAAAAAATAATACCTATTTTGCACAGTCAAATACTTATACGGAGAAGGTATTGGTTAGTAGATAATTTCATGCACCATCCGGTTCTAGAGATACACACACCTGTAGGGCCTTTGCAGCCTAGTGAGGAATGCTGTAGGCTACACTCAATAGCCCCAAACCTATCATAAATTTGAACTTTTTTGCATCTATTTATATTTTTCAAGCCCGCAGTGTTAGTATGCAGCTGAAGCAAAATAACAGCTCCCAAAATGATTTAAAACCCTAAAGATATCATAAATGAGCTCCTACTATTACTATATTCTTCAAAAGTTAAATCACTAATTAATATATGGCATATACATACAAACATCAATCATTTTGATTTAAATCTGGTCAAATCGATATTCCTAAAGAAACACAACAAATTCAATGGTAGGGAAGCATTTCTACATCCAAGTTGTAATTCATAGAAAATGGTTTATTTATAATGTCTCTAATTATACCACTTCAAGAGCCACATTTTTATATTAATAAAAACTCAGGAAACATAATTGAATGAGGCTAGAATTTAGACTAAATTAGTTCAGAAATAAACCAAAACCGGGATTGGATAAGATTAAAAATTTAGAAATCAGATGAGACTTTTCTCAAGTTTTTCTTATGAATATCTCATAAAAAGGAAGTATTAAGCAGACTAGTTGTTAGAACCTTAAGATTACTAGCAAACAAATGATATAAATCCAAAAAGATTGAATAAATGACTTATAATGAATAAAATCATAGATGAGTGTCAAGTCACTACAAGAAAACAATCACTTAGGCTTGATAATCCAAAAAAGCAGTAAAACTGTGATGAGATATATATTTCGTATAAACCTGACAAGGTAATTAATTAGCAGTTTCCCTTTTCAAACTATATTTGATTAGATTAAGTCATTAATTACTCCAAAAATTTTCTATTATTACAACAAATTTGAAGATTGTAACTTGCCTTAAGTTAGTGGTTTTGTAATAAAACTACAAAATATTAAATTTTAAGCCTAAAAAGTAAAAATCAAATTACTTTGTTAATGATATATGTTTGTGTAAATATCTGCATTTAGTCAAATTAAGCCATTTAAACTAGATTCAAAATTGAGGCAATTTTAAGTTTCAAACAATTTTTTTTATTATAGAATGACCAAAAACACTTTAAAATACTAGCCTTGAATCAAAATATGTACATACTATTGTCACAATAAACAACTATTGGGATCGCTTTAAGATAAAATTATTATAAAAAGTCCATTTTCTAAACTAATATGTACAAGAGTATTATTCAGAGCCTACACAGTCACAAAATAGGTCCAACTCCACAGATTTTTTATTTTATTTTTATTTTTATTATTTTTTAATTTTACCAACCTGTAAAAAAGATAGAAAGTAAATAAAATAGTTATATTAAACTTATGATAACTTTATCAAAACTAAACAAAATCAAAAACCGTAAATTATTCTAGAAAGGTGGGAATGAAGAGTTTATGACCTAGAAACATTTTTATAGAATTTTGAACAAGTAAAGAGCAATTTCTAAAAACACAATATGTTTTTTATAAAAATGTAAATTTACCAAAAATTTTGGAGTTGCAAACTGTTCTTCGATTTGATCAATCTTGCAATCTCAAGCAAACATATACTCAAGACCAAAGATATTATTTAAAAATTAGGTTGTTTGTCCCACTATAGTCGCTAATATGTAGAATATTTTTGAGCTCACTATGAATTTAAAAAAGATAAATCCAAACTCAAAACATAAGCTACTCAATAGGAAGGATTTATAAAACAAATCAAAATGATAATGAGCTTACCAAATCACCTTGCTCTATGTTACCTCCTTCCAAGATTTGCAAATAGATGATTTAGACTCAGATTGACCAAGTGATAGCTTGATTTTGGATGGTTGATGAATGCTTGATGACTTGATTATGGATATGCAATAGGATTTTTAGAATGATTTTGGCATAGTTTCTCTACAAGTTTTTTATATGGCCTCCGTGGAGGAAGAACTTTGGTTTTATAGATGGAGGGAGGGAAGATCAAGGGCTAGGATTTGAACTTGGGTTAAGATAGATCAATGGCTAGGAATTATTTTAGGAATATTAAATTCCTTTGGGGGAAACCTCTAGAAATAGAGGTTTATAGAGATTGGAGGGAAATTTAGAAATATTTTTAAAATTTGTAGAAGTCTCTAGAATTGGAGACGTCTAGAGAGTTAGAGAAGCCTCTCAAATTCTAGAGGTTTCTAAATAGGTTTTAAGAGATAATGAGGGAGGTTAGTTATTGATTAATGAAGATTAGGGCTCATAAGGATGTAGGAATAACTAAAATGATATGATAGCTAGGGTGTTAGGTGAATAAATATGACTTTTAAATTGGCTAGTAGGATTAGGGAGTGGGTTAGTAGGTGATCGGGGTTTATTAGTGGTTAAATGAGGATTAGGAATCCTAGGGATGTAGAAATAGCTAGGGAGTAGGTTAGTAGGTGGGGTTATAGGAATTTTAAATTCCTATATATTGGATAAGTCAAATTAGATTAAGATAATGGGATATTAGGAAGAATTAATAAAGGGATAGGATGAATAAAGGTTAATGGATGTATAATAGTAGAAGAGAGAAATTAGATGAATAGTTAGAAAATAGAATTAATTAGAAGAATAAAATAGTTAAGCAGAATTAGTGTCAACTAATAGGAATATTAATCGACTGTAATGGAGTGAGTTATTGTAGGTACATACACTATGTTATTACAAAAGAAAGATGATGTTCATGAGTAACCCATAGCTTTCTTTAGCAAAGCTATGCAAGGGTTATCAGTTAAAACATTTAGATCGTATATCTTGAGTTAGAAGATTATTACTCATACCCTTCACACCATGGTGAAAGATATATTGACTTAAACCAACATCTCCAATAAAAGATGTAGATGGGTAAATAATTTATAGTAATATGATATGGGCATCCAAATCACTAAATTGGTGTGAGGAATGGGCTTGACTAGGCTTATGGTTGAGATAAATTTGAAAGCAATTAAAGTGAACAACATTATTGCCAACACTAGTAGTGCTTTGGATCAATTTAGTGCATCCTAATGGTATAAGTACATTATTTATTATCTATAGAGTATGTGTTATCCTCCCAAATTGGATAAAAATCAGAGGACTCTCAAATTAATCTCACAGAAGTACCTCCTAACTGACAGTGGATTATCATGGAGAAACCCTAATGGGGTCCTTCTAAAGTGTGTGTTAGAAGTCCAAGTTTATGGCCTAATTGAATATTTTCATAGTGGAGTGTGTGGTGGGCTTTTTTCACCTAAAGTTAATGTTCATAAAATTCTTAGAGTTGGTTATTGGTGGCCATCACTATTCAAGGATATTTCTTAGATAGTCAAGTGATCTGAAAAGTGTCAATGCTTTGCAGGAAGATTAAAGGCATCTGGTTCTCTCCCTTTACAACTAGTTACTATTGAATCTCTATTTAGGCAATGGGGCATGGATTTCATTCATGAGATTAGTGAGGCTTCAAATGTTGGGAATAAATGCATATTGTTTGCAACTAATTATTTCACCAACTAGGTGGAAGCAATCTCCACTAGGAAAGTAACACACCAAGTTGTGATGGACTTTCTATTGAATTAGATTATCTATAGGTTTGGTGTGCTAGTCAAGATCATTATTAAAAATGTAATGAGTTTCAAAGACAATCCTTTGGAGTTGATGTGAAAAGATCAAGGGATTGAGCTCACTTATGATTTCAATTACAATCCTCAAGGGAATGGGCAAGCAGAATCAAGTAATAAAGACTTTCTCAAGATTATCAAAAGGACATTGGAAGTCAAAAAGAAGAGGTGGGGTGAATATTTGAAATTTTCCTTATGGGCTGATAGGATTACTCCTAAAAGAGCCACAAGAAGGAGCCCTTTCGATCTTGTGTATGAAACTCAAGTGGTTTTTCCCTTCAATCTATAACTTCCTACCTATAGTCTGATGCAACAACTTAGGGAGGCTGAAGACACCGACCACTATGAAGGAAGAATGAACTAGATTTTAGAATTGGATGAGTCACATAGGTTAGCCCATGAAAAGAACCTCACGTTCAAGGAGAGGTTAAAGTGAATATTTGATAGGAAGGTCACTCCCAAAACTTTTTAAAAATGTGATCTAGTTCTGCTTTGGGATAGCAGGCATGAAGAGAAAGGTAAGCACAACAAGTTTGATGCTTCGTGGATGGGCCCTTAATCAACTATAGGATTAGGGAGCACACATTTTTCCTAAGAGATTTGGATGGATAAATATTGGAGTTGTTTGTCAATGGTAGGCATCTAAAGCACTTCCTAGATTGAGTCCATCTATAATTATGTACCATATTGTATAGTGTTTTATTACTTTATTTTCTTGCCCCTTTGTCTGGGATTTTTTATGCAGTTCTTCTTATTTTTTTAATCATGTGTTCATTTTTAGCTCCTCTTATTCTTGTGTTTTTTTAGGGGTGTTTTATTTTGTTCAACCTTCTTATTTACTAGAAGTTATTTTATCCTAACTTTGTGGCCCAATGGATTGGCACCTAGTCTTGTTTATGTGGTTCTTTGCACACCCATGGGGGTATACATCCCCGAGTGAGAGCCTATGTTAGTACCCAAGATTGCATTGAGGCAATTGGGCCCTTGTCAATGGAGAATGCCTAAAATTTAGACCATGCTGAGTATAGAAGTCCATGTCTAAGTCTTTTTGCCCTCATGCTTTCCTTGGGAAGGTCAAGTTCTTTATAAAAAATTGGCTAAGTCCGTTATGTGTTATCTTTCAGGTCAATGCACTCTCATAATTAAATTAAGTCTCTTCAGAGGGTGGAAGAATGTTTCAACCCTCCTTAGGTTGATTATTGGTATAAAGGTAAAAAATAGTTGAAGGCCTAAGTGAGTGTTTATGATGGGGATATGATAGCATCCTAAAATGCTTTTGGTTTCAGTTCTTTTTTGAATGTTTTCACACTTGTGTTTTTCCTACCAAAGGTGCAAGTAGTTTCCAAGGTATAGACTCCTCAAATCATGCCATGTGGTTATCTCTCAAGGGTCTTAGTTTTTATGCCCTTTCAGAGGAATGCCTTGTCTCAAAAAGCAAGAGGAAGTGCAATGAGTCCCTGAGGATCGGGACATTAGGGTGGTAAAGTAAGATCATGACAATTGGCACTTTTATGAGAGCCTAGAGTATATTGCACTAAGACACCAAGGAAAAAAGAAGGGTGAGACATTAAAAATGTCCTCGACACCCTGAATGCCTAGATTTTTGACACATGTCAAGATTGTTCTTTTCAAAGGAAATTTTAGGGCATGTGGCATCTCCTCACTAGAGACTATGAGGGGTGAGGAGGTGAAATAATCCCAAATATTTGATGGGTTATAGAGGTATATTTTCACTTATTTGATGCCACATGTCATAGGGATGATTATTTAGCTAGAAAAGGAAGCACCATTAAGTTTCCCTCCTTTTCTTTTGAATAATCCTTGAAGATATTAATGCAGTAGCTGAGTATTAGTTGTTTTGTATCAAGGCTTAATTTACAACCCTAATTTTAAATGAGCGTGATTATAACTACGTATTTTACTTCATTTTAATCCACCCTTCATAATTAGATCTCACACTTGTATTTTCAAGTGATTTGTGAACTTGAGTGGTGTGAGATGAGAGTAGCAACTACTGTCATATTTTTCAAGTGTTTTCTTGCTTAGGTTGCATATTTTTCATCATGATTGCAATTAAGTATTCTTTGTGTTTTTAATTTAGTGCTTTAAAGGAGAAGTTTGGAAGAGTTACAGAGTTAGCTACCAGGGGAGGATATTTTTCAATTTAAGGGAAGATGGTGTCACATCAGTTTGAAAAAATGGCTTCTTCTTCTATCCCTCTGAAAAGTAGCATTACTTCAATTCTTTATGGGGTTAGGGACACTGATGTCTAAGGTTTATATTTTGCTACCTTATCGAATATTTTTCAAAAACCTAATCCCCCTAAGGTGGTAGAAAATTTGGGTATGATTTATATGGTTGTAGAAGCAACTTTTCCACTAGCAGCCTCATACCCAAAGCTAGTCATCACATGCACAAAGGTGTATCATGAGGATACAAAAAATATACTTGATGGGATCTAATCAGTTGTCTACTCATTCACCCTTCAAGCTCTTAGTTCCATGCTTGAGATACCACCACAACTTGAGGAAATTGTTTTGACTATGGAATAATTCTAGGTGTATGTTGAAAAGAATGATAGCTTCATTTGGTAAATTGTAAACACTTGCTAGCTCACCAAGAAGAGAACTAAGGTTTCTAGATTGAATAGGAACCTTAAGTTAACATAGTTCAAAGAGTTGTCGTAGTATGTCATGTCCATGGTTTCTAGGGTTTATGGTGTACCCATTGTATAAAATTTTGAGCCATGGATATTTTCCATCCTTATTTGTGTGTTGGAGGGTAAGAAGTAGATGGACTAGGCCTCAATTCTAAGTAACAACCTACATAGCCAAATTATGTAGTTGTGAGTGGCCATCTCTTTTAAGGAAGCATTTACTAGTACATTTTACATGACTTCCTACCTCATTTATAACTTAGTACATAATAGAGATTTCCCTAGACTCACTAGGAATCCCTTTGGTCTCAAAATTTATGAGTTATATCCTAAAATGACTTTGGAAGGTTTCAGGAACAACTGGGTAAAGGTCTATAATTATTTTTTAAATACCATGATAAGTGTCTTCTACCCTCTAAGGAGTTTAAACAGAATGACCAAGGTGGCCAAGGAGGTGATTTATAGGTTCAACATGGTGTACATTCAATTCTACACTTTTATATACATTCAAGTGAGTGGTTATTTAGGGTCACCCTACAAGCTACCTAGGTATGTTGACGATAAGGTAGCACTCATAGAGTTATGTAGACAAATGGTTCCCCCACATGAGATGATTGTGGCAAAGAAGATTAACAACCCCTTCAAGTTCCCTGTCTAGATAAGATATTACACATGTCCTACTCTAGCCAAAGAAAAGGGGTTAGAATAAGAAATGGGGTGTTTTTAAATGGACAAGATGCCTCCTTGACCCAACTATGACATAAGATGGTTGATTAACACTACTATGGGTGTATTTATGCACCAGGTACACTATGAACACATCTAGTTAGAATGCATAATGGAGGAATAAGTAAGGAAAATTGACTACATGAGGCTCACCATTCAGGAGGTTATTGCATATTGAATTATCCCCATCCCTAAGGATATGGAAGATGATAAGGATACAATGTAATAATCTTACACTGAGGAGAATATAGAGATGTAGCCTATAGCTCAAGTAGACTTCACAATCCCAGAGAATGATTAAATTATGTGGAGGGTATGTCATATTATGAAAAGAACATTTAGCTAGCTAAAGTCTTGAGGTGTGGACCTTAGTACACATGATACCCCTATCCTCAGGGAGCTCAGAGATATACAAGAGCTCAAGGTGATTCTTCCCCCTCACACTAGACATTTATTGGGCCCTCATGTGGAGACAAAAGGAAAAGGGAAGAGGTTGACAGGCAAAATCAGTTTCACCAAGCTAGTCAATGTTGATGATATTATAGAAGCGTGATCCAAGTCTGGATTATCTTTCATAATATTGACCAACCTTGTTGAAAGTTGGACTCAGATTACCATGGGGGAAGTGAATTTTGCAAGTGCTTCTCCCATTTTGATCACTATTGAAGAGCTTCTAACACTTTATCCAAACCAACCATTGCACTAGCCCCTCAGCCCATAATGCAATCACCAAAGCCCATTCCACCCCCAAAAATGTATACAAGGAAAAGGGGAGGGAGGAGAAAGTAGAGCAGCTAAATACCAAAAGGAAGAAAAAGGTGTTTTAACTTCACATGTAACCCCTAGGAAAAAGAAAGAGGTCATACATCTAGATGTACCCTCTTAGTATTAAGCCATAGAATCCCAAGGAGAAAAGTCCTCATATGACTAAAGATTAAGGGATATGAGTGACAAAGAAGACTTGAATGATGATAGGCATATTTTAAAAATAGTAAAGAGGTGAGAGGCATGCACTCCTTCCCTAATGAGGACCAACCAAATAAATCCAAGGGAAAGGCTACAAACTCCTATCAAGGTTCCAACAATGGGATTATTTAGACCACAAGCACCCTCAAGAGAAGAAGATAAAGGTAATGAGGAGACTGTGTTAGATTCAATTAACCCATTGTCCTTTCAATATATAACACAAGTAGGTGTTTAGGTAGCCTTGCAAGCCTAAGCTCCACCCCAAAAAGAAACTATCTCCTTGGACACAGAAGCATTTGTCTAGGCTACAATCACCCAACCATTAGGACAAGAGGTGGAGGGTGAGAAAAAATGTATGAAAGGACTCAAGGAAAAACTTAAAAATGAGCTGAGGCTAGAAGAGCAAGCCCCCACTAGTAGTGAAAAGGTAGAGGCTCAAGGAAAACAACAATTAGATGTTGTGGCAGCTATGGAGACAGCCCCATAAGACCATCCCTCTCTAGTACACATAATTTCAATATAATAAAGAGAGGTTGCACTTGAGGGAGACAAGGTATCAGGATTGAAAATGGGTACCCCTATGCCTTTAAGTATAAATAAGGACCAAGGTGATGAAGTTGTAAGGGAAGGACCTTCTAATAGAATTAATTCTATTGAAGTACCCTGAGGGTTCCTTCCCCAAATAAAGGTCCATCATCCTATCGAAAATAAGAGTTTTGAGGCCATGATTGGTGATGAGCCACCTAAGTGTGATAAGGAATACACTATAGCCTCTTCTTAGATTTCCCAACCAATTACACAATTTGATCTAGAAGCAAGACCACCTCCATAGCCCACAGGATAGGAGAGTACCATTGATAGACTACTATTGGGGTCCCAAAAGCAATCTGAAGTAGTTATCAAGGTCTTGGAACAGATTGACCCAAGCAAAGAGGGAGAGTAGGAAGTTGGAAGGAAAGAGGTAGAGTTGGAAAGTTATGAGGATACATAAAAGATAAAAATAGGCTTGCACCCAACCCCTATCACTCTCCCTCTAACTATTATTCTAGCCACACCACTGTTCAACATGTCCAAACTGACCTCAAGGTCCACAACTCCAATGGGTTTTCAATTTAAGCCCCTCTTATGGGTTAAAGAATAGATTAAGGAGAAGTAAGGCATTGAAAGTAAATTGAGGAATATAGATGTAGTAAAGATTGGCCAGTCATACAGGGTAAAACCTCCCAAGAAAGCCAAAACACTCTCCCGAACTAATTTCACTAATACTAGGGAGAGAACATAGGAAATAGTTATCCCCTCATAGGGTGTTACAAAAGATGCTCCCCTTGAGAGCTATGCAATATACATATAGATCTAGGGGAAACTTCAAGAAATGAGATCAAGCATATCTCATAGGTTTTGGTGAGCATAGTCTCTCATCAGATGGACAAAGATAAGGCATCAATGGAGGAACTTAAGATGAAGAACCAAGCAATGATCTAGTACTTTTAAAATTTACTTAGTGAGCCTAAATTAGTGTTTCCAACTACCAGCATAGCCCCAAGTCCCCCCATTTCTTCCTAAGATGTGCTTGATTTTGGCCTAGGTGAAGATTTAAAGACCATAGGATGGGTGATACAAGAGTGGTAGAAAGACTTGATGGTTCGAGGCAAGGAGGTCATCCACATAGCATTGGGATGGCTAGATGATGTAATGAATAAACAAGAGGAGTGAAAATCCTTGACATTGGTTTATGAAATGGTTATCAAGAGCTGGGGGGAACTTGGGCCCAAGGTAGATGAGTTGTATAGTGTGGGTAAGGATACCTTGATTGTAGAAAATGTCATCACCTCAGATGATCTTAAAATACCTAGAGACTACCAACTAGCCATAAAACATAGGTTAACAATGCTTAAAGATGGAACCTTCAATAAAAAAGGGAAGATCAGTCTCTCAAGGTTGATAGGATGGAAACCAAGGCCACCTTAAGGGGAATGGTGAAGCTTGATGGTACAGTCGATATGATAAAGGAATTGATAGAAGATGCCTTAAAGAGTTTTGTTGATGTACCTCATAGAAGATTCAATGGCCAAAAAATAAGGGAGTTGGTGCAAATTGAAAAATCCTATGACTAATTAAAGGCATTGGTCAAAAAGAAATAAAAAACACTTCAAAGGACTACCAAGTGGTTAGATGGAATATGAGGTCAGATTCAAATACTAGGTGGGCCCAGATAAAAAAATCCTCACCACCATGATAAAGAAGTTCATTACTTACAAGAATAGGTTGATGTAGGGCTTGGTCATCAATGTTGATTCCATGATATGACCAAATAATTTATGTTTTTCCTCGATTGATGTAAAGATTATTCTTTCCTCTCTTTTCCTCTTCTCTATTTTTCCTTTAGTCTTTGTACTATGCCTGTTAGTGGCATGTTTCTCATAGGAATATTATTTATAGAAAGGGGCATTTTGGTTTGGTTACACAAGTGTACAAAGGTTGTTTTGTCCCTTGCTAGGGTCTATTTTATATGGAGTATGGAGAGCATCCCACCAAGATGAGATATCAAACATGTCATTTTCATCAAAGCATGCACATTGTCTTGGGAATCTTTTTTGTTGCAACTAATGAGCTTCAGGCCTGTGAATGATTTCTCCAATTGGAGCATCTCATTGGGATATGCCACGTATTGGTTTGAAAATTGTATAAGTAAAGGAGGTTCAATCCTTTACAAAGGCAATTCAATCAATTCTTTTTGAGAAAAGAGATAACATTGTGGAGAAGTTCTTCCTATGTAATATCTTTGGCATCAAATTGGTTTCTTGTGTAAAACCATTGACAAGCTTTGAGATCATATAAAAATGTTCCCTTGTTATAGAGATAAATTTCATGGTGTACATGTTGTAGAATCTCCACCACATGCTATATGTATTTGAAGGTTTATATGGATAATGGAATATGTTAGTGTTTTATTGCTCTATCTTGTGTTGAAATCTAATGCATTATTCTGAGTTCTTAATATATTGGTTCTCTCATGCTTTCCTTTTATGGTAGTCATTTGGGAAATTTATTGAGATTATAAAATATTTTTAGTTGTGAATTTAGAATAAAGTATTATCAATCTTTTTTAAGGGGTAGTGCCAAGCTCATGGATTCAATGAGAAAAAGCTCTTGAAATATTACTTGTAGCCTTGTGATTCTTCCAAGGAGCTACAAAGTATTGTTTCATTTCACTTGTTTCTTTGAAATTTATAAAATGTTTGTTTGTGTAAGTAACATGACAGTCTAGTGAATTTATCCTTTCTCATCTGGAAACCATCCATACCTTTGATTAAATCAACCCACCTTGTCCTACCCTACACTTTGTTTCTAACTCATTTTCGCTTTTTACATTTAGAAGAAATAAGAAACTAAAGATTAATGGTCAAGGGTTTGTACGTACCCAAATTAAGTTGCGCACTGTTATCCAGACATTGTAGGAGCTCCTCTTTGGTTGTGGAGGATGACACCTATAGATAAGAATAAGAAACTCAAACAAAGAGATTGTTAGAGATAGATATGGTGGACTGCCAAGCGATATGCTTAGTCCCAGAAGTGCAAAGACTTCCTTGAAGGATGACAATCCACTTATTGACAAAAAGATTGATGCTAGAAAAGAAATGGTGAAAGACTAAACAAAAGAAATAGAGATAATGCGTACCTCTATTTTGCTATCAGTCTATCATAGTTGCCAATGTCGATTAGTCTACCGACGTCAGTTGGTTAGTTACCGACATCAGTTAGTCTATCGACGTCGATAGGGGCAACGGTCCTTGGACGGGTCTCAGGGTTGTGCCCGTGGTCGACAAAGGGAGTCTGGGAGTTAAAAGGGTCTGTGTAGGGTTGCAGGGAGACAAATAAGGTCCACAGAAGGACAAAGGTAGATGATAGGTTGTCAAAAAGGGTCAAGATAAAAGGAAGGCTTTATAGCCTCTCCAGGAAGAAAGTTGGGTCTAGTTGAAGGTCAGGTTTGGTCTGGTAGTATTTAGAGATAGCAAATTGACTAATTACTAATGTGTTCTAAATACTGAAATGAAAGGTAGAAGAAATACTTAGCTTTGGTGAGATGAAGAACTAAGATGTCGAACACTTGTGCCTGTTATGGCTGATGTCTAGGTCCCCGTGCAATGCTTCAGTTTAATTTGGAGCGATTGGTGTAGAGTCTCTGTGGCCAAGGGAGTGTTAGTTGAAGTCTGATGCCTGTTGCTATCTCAGAGTCTAAGAGGAAGAGAGAGAGAGAGAGCCAAATCCAAGTCAAAGAGAAGTTGATTTGAGAGTCCAAGAGCCAAGTGTCTAAGAGTTTCTCAGTGGGCCATAACTCGATGTGAGAAGTTGGTTTATGTAACCGACGTTGGCAGTTCTACCAGTGTCGGCTGACAGTTGACCGATGTCAGTGGTTGAAGAATGAGTAAACAGGCTAAGAAGCCCGTTCTTCATCTGCCAAGTGTACTTGTTGGTTGGGGAACGGTCAAATGATAGGGTTAATAAGCACAAGGGTTAGTTAGAAGGTTGGAATGGATCTTAGGTAGTTATGATATGAAGGACTTAGTCATAGGGTGAGTCATGGGGTAGGAAATAGTCTTAGGGGTGAGGTGTCCAAGGCTAGGTGTCCTAGGTGAGGTGTCATGGGTGATGTCAAGGGTGATGTTATTAATTTAAAATAAGAAGTTTATTTTAAATTAATGAAGTGTGTAAGGGACCAAGGGGTTGACACAATTTAGGTGTCTACATTTTCCCCTTTTTGTCTTGTTGGTTGTTTTTGATGAACTACAAGACAAAAATAAGAGTAAGTTGCCCCAGGTATGGGATGAGGTTTAGGTTGCCCCAAGTATGGGATGAGGTTTAGGTTGCCCCAAGTATGGGATGAGGTATTCCCCATAAAAGTGGGAGTCGAGGGAAGGTAAGCTGAGATCGGGTACCGATTTGATAGGTAGTGGATGTTATGGTGAAGTTTGAGTGTGAATGCTGCAATAGTTGTGATTACGCGTATACCACTTCACATGATAGATAGGTCAAATTATCATAGTCAAAGGTCGAGGCGCACTAAAATCAAAATAACCAGTCCCCAAAATTTAGTCATAGCTGATTGGATTAAATGATCATAACTATAGCTCTAATGGTCATTGTGTTCCAAGTATCCTGGGCTCAGGAAGTGCTCTTGGAAAAAAAAATGTCACAAGTAGTGGGGATCAACTAGAGCATGATCCGATACTTGTGAGGGTCATAATATGAGGTGTGCAAAATTTTGCTATCTATTCGTGAGGTAGCATACATGCAATCAAAACAACTAAGGCAGAGTTGTCTCGAAAGTGGTCATGGTCAGAGGAGATAGGTGTAATCTCCATGGTCATTGGTCGAGTCGGATTGAGATATAAATGAGCTCAAAGGTTGTTTGTTGTGGTCAGGGAGATGTATGTGATCTCCAGTGTGCCCCATAAGAAGTCAAAAGTGACTTCTATAGTGTCAGGGCTGGTTGATTGGTCATGATTTGGTTAAAGGTTAGATGGTTGGTCCGTCAGGTAGATGGATGAACGAAATGGCCATCATCATTAGGGAGATGAACGAGGGAATGACCGAGCTAACCTCAAAAGACTGAGTGCTGCCTACATAACTCCTATTGTAAGGGGCATCAGACCAATGTAGTTTAGAAAAAGGGTCCAAGTGGTCGATAGTTAGTCAAGTTAGAGATGTCAGCATTTCCCATATGTGTGATGGTACATGCTTGAAATGATGAAGATATGATGATGTTACAACCTTTTCCATATTATGTGATGGTGTATTCTGTAACATTGGTAATGTGGTCTTTCATCCCTAGCAATTTTCCATATTGGTGATGGTGTATGCTAAAAATGAATTGTAGATGATGTTATAGCCTTTTCCATATTGTGTGATGGTGTATTCTATAACATTGGTTGTATGTGGTCGATAGTTTCCATGTGTATTGTTTTCCATAGAAACTAGTGTGAATGGGCTAAGTCATGTTAGTGGTCTGAAAAAGGTTTGGTTTGGTTTGGTTGGATGTGACCAAGATGTATAAGAAGTGAAAGGCATGTTGCTCTTTCATTGACAAGGACTATAATGATAGCATAGATAAGGTTTTTGGAAACAAAATCCCCATTTATGCATTATGTCGTTGACCATAGGTTTGTGTTAGAGAAGTAGTCGAATCACTTGATGTTAAGTGAGCTCAAAATCCCTTGAGTATGTTGGGGTGATAGGCATGATTTTGTGAGATGTAAGGATAGGGTAACCCTTTTTTAGTAGGGATAACTTTGCCCCTTTTATAGGTGACCCTAAGAATGACTATAGACAAGTCCATGACTTAATAATTTGTCAGTCATTTTTTTTTTGGGACTGATCAATGTGGGAAGTCCACTTGGGGATATTATTGTGTTTTATGGTCATGTTGTGCTATGTATGTAGAAAAATTTGGTCATAGCCATCCTTCGAGGGAGTGGTCTATATTGTGCTTGTTGTATGTTTGAAGACTATGAATAGTTGTCCTTCAAGGGAGCAGTCTATCAATTATAGCAATGATGCAGCTGTCCTTCGAGGGAGCAATCTACATTTATAGTTTATGACCTTTGAATAGGCATCCCAATTTTATAGTTTTATTTTTGACTGGACTTTTGGTCATGGACTTGACTATAGAGGTTTAAAGGTTTCCCTTTTATTAGGACAAAGCATTCATGCTTGACAAAAGGGTTGAAAGGAATAGGAATGATAATGATGGGGGTTGCTCAAGGGATGAGCTCAAGTTAAACATCAAGTGAATGATTACTTGACTAACAGTAAAATGGTTGTAGATGTAAGGCATTAAGAGGCTCAGGTTTTAATCGAGGCTTAGGTTTTAGCCAGCCTTCGAAAGAAGACAGATGATAAGTCCCTAATCCATGTTTGTGTGTCAATGTAAGGTCTGAGTCAATTAGGAGCAAACTTGCCCCATTTGCTTCATTCCAAATTGGTCACATGTTGGTCATTGTTGTAGGCAAGTTTTGGTCGATGTTGGTCTTGAAGTTGGTTAGTATGATGTTGGTTAGTATGTTGTTGACATTTGGTACAATGCCGAACATAGTTATTGCAGTCTAGGTTAAGGGTGGGCCAATAATAGCCCAGGTGGAAGATGCGCTTGGCAAGTGAGTTACCACTGAAATGTCCCCCACAAATCCTATCATGGTCTTGTTTGATGATATGGGAAGTCTCAGTGGTTTTTAGGCATTAGATAAGGAGGCAGTCTTGACCTCATTTGTAGAGATGTCCCCCCAGCATGGTGTAGCGAGTAGTGCTTTTGATAAAAGCCCACCGTCCATTGCTAGAGAGATTGGGAGGTATCATAAAATATGTCAAGTAGTTGACAAGTTGCTTATACCATACGTCATGTGGACTAGAGAGATTAGGAAGAATTTCCCCCAATGATGTTGGTCGAGACATGTCCAAGATAGAAATCTTGAGTTGTGTTGGTTGAGAGGTCTTGACGAATAATGGATATGTCAAAGGTGTAGAAGTCTGGTCTTTTCCTTTATTCTTCATAGCTTGGGGCCTAGTGGCCACATCAATTGTGTTGATTTTGAATAAAGGAGTGGATGGTGGTAAAGGGACCATAGTCTTGTATGGGGATCCCAATTTAGGTGAAGAGGTTTGGGAGGCGTGGGATGGTGTCGAATTTTTACCAAAAGAGTGGTCAGAAGAAGCCTCAATGTGAGGGGTGTCATTTTTAAAGTGTTGGTGAATAACAACCTTAAGGGCACAACAACGCTTAGTATCATGCCCAGGTGTGCGATGATACCAACATATTTTAGTGTCATCGAACCAAGATGGTTTTGATCCGAGAGGTTGATATGGTTTAATAGGTGGAAGAGTGATGCTAGATGACTGCAACAATTGGCATAACATCGAAGCATATGATTCCCTTAATGGCTTTGTGCTTTTTGTTGTAGTTGGGGTTGACAACTCCTTTTTAGGAGTTGTTTGGGGAGTTTGTCATATCATCTTTGTGGTTGGTGGTGTAGCCACATGTGTAGATGGCACTTGTTTGATGAGAGGTGATGGATGTTTTAGAGGAAGTGTGTTTTTGGTGGGAAAAGGGTGTAATGGAGGCAAATTTTTTTTTTGATAGGTGTTGGAGTAGGAAGCACTCCTATTAAGGTGGAAGGGTGTGGGCCCAAAATAGAGGGTGATGATGATGGTGGGGGAGGAGTTCTCTGATGTGGTTTAGTAGCCTTCTTTTGTTTAGTGTGAGGACTACTATTGGGTGAGGCGAGGTTCAAGTCTACCTTCACTTGTGGGTGAGTGAGGTTTGAGAGGCATGGGATGGTTATGGATTATGTGTATGGTATAATAGTGGGGAAAGTATGATCCCCTAATGATGATAAGAAGGATGAGGGTGAGGCAGCTGGCGTTGGTGCCATCAAATCATCCTCCAATATGGGAGAGGTCAAAGTAGACTCTCCCACGTGTGAAAGGGGGTTAGATAGAGGAAAAATAGGAGAAGAAGGCTCTTCTACTTGTGGTGGACAAATAAGAGAAGAGAGTTCTTCTACCTATGGTGGAAAAATAGGTTGATTAACCTCTTCAGACTATGGGAGAGGTTGGTTAGAAACCATGTCGACTGTGCGTATATTACGCTCTTGAAGGTCATCGACTATGGTCTGAATGTTATGCTGACTGGGGGGCTGGTTAGGGAATGGTTGTCTAAAGACATCCATGTTTTAGTTAGCTGGTGCATTTGGGTTATCCAAAATAAGATCCCCCTTGTCTAACATGTCTTGTATGATGTTCTTGAAGGTTTTGCAGTTGTCTGTGTCATGACCTTTGACACGGTGGTAGTGACAAAAGTCATTTTCCCTATACCATGTAGGGATGGATTTTAAGGGGTCGAATTGAGGTGGTTGAATTTGAGGGAGATTGAGGACTCCCTGCTTGACTAGTTTATTTAAGACAGAAGCGTATGATTCTCCTATTGGAGTATATTGATGCTGTACATGCCGTTGTTGGAATTTTCTGGTGATATATTCTAATGTGGAAGGTTGAGATTGGTTGGTTGTTGTTGAAGATGATGGCCTAAGGACCACATCATTTGCCAATCCTTTGGACTTGGAGCTGGAAGAAGAAGGTTCAGATGAAGAAGGGTCATTGGATTTTGCGTTACTACACAATTTAACCTTGTCTTCTTTGACTATGTGGAGTTCAAGCTTTTTGGCCATGGTGAAAGCTTCATCAAATGTGTAAAATGTTTGAACCCGCAAGGTGGAAGAGATGTGATTGGCACATGCTCATGAAAATAGCTCAATGAGCTCAGGTTGAGGTAAATAAAAGGAGAGTTGGTTAATCAAACCTCTCCAACGGGCAATGAAGTCAGCTATTGATTCACCATCGAATTGTTTAATACAATATAGGTCTGTAATGGAGACCTTCTTGATGATGTTAATTGAAAAGTGGTCAAAGAATAATTGAGTGAGTTGAGTGAAATAAAAAAGAGAATGACTGGTAATGGAGCTATACCAGTCAAGGGCGGTGCCATAAAGTGACATGGAAAACATGTGAAGTAATAATGCATCATCGTGTGTTATAAGGTAACAAGCGTGTCTAAACGCTTGTAGATGTTGTTGTGGGTCCTATTTACTCTAAAAATGAGTAAATTTAGGGAGTTCCCACTGGTTAGATATGTTTGAATAGGCACCGAAGGGTGAATGGGTTCATTACATATTTGTTCATATGAAAGAACATTGCTTGAACCAAAAATGGATGTCTCAAGGTTAGACATCTTATCCATCAGCATCTTGATTAGATCTACTAATGGATTGGTAGGTGGAGCACCTCCTAGGTTGTAAGGTACCTAGAAGGTGTTAGGAGGGGCATATGACATACTTGGTTGTGCTTGCATAGGTGTAACATATTGGTAGTTCATCATAGGGACTGAGGTTGAGGTCAAGGGGGCTTGTGCCATGAAGCTAGAGGGCATAACTTGACTAGGTGCCACCAAAGGTGATTGAATATTGGTGACACTGGTTAAAGGGTAGGTGGTCACTCTTGTATTTGTGGGTGCAAGAGTGTGTGGGCTAAAGACAACCAAGTTTTGAAAAGGTGTTGAACTTGACTAAATTGTCTGTGGTTGAGGGGGTATGAAAACCCTGGTGGAGGTAGGTCCAGAAATGGAAGTGGAGGCCCAATTGTGGACATTGGTCATGGTCGGGTTAATGGTCGAGGTAATAGCCTAAGTTATTATGGGTTGGGTAGCGGAGGCTATTGAGACCATTGCTGCTTCAACCAAGGAAGTTGGCATCCCATTTATGGGATTACCTGAAGGGTCTCACGTTTGGCTTCTCATGAGATAGTGTTGGAGAGCCTTGACATTATGATCAAGGAATCTCTCAAAGTTTTGATCCACTTTGGGAACAATTGGATGTTGGTCGGGGGTAGGCTGGATAGGAGTATGTTCAATGTCTGAAATATACTCCATTTGGGGACTTGATATGAAAGGCAAAGGTAGAAGTGGTTGTTGCCTCGTGTGGTCAATAAAGGATTTGGTTTGACTGTGTGTCAAATCCATCCAAGGTGAAAGGTGTCTAGGTTCTAGAAACTGTATATTTCAGTTTTAAAAAACTAGAAGGGGTGTTTTACAGTAAGAAAGTCAGGTTTTAAGCTTGTTGTTTTGGAAAAAGTATGTTGACAGTGATCGACATCAGTTTAAAAATTGATGACGGTGAGGATAGGTTTCTGATGTCAGTGGAAAAATTGATGCTGATGAGTAAAAGTTATCGACGTCGATTGAAAAACTGATGTCGGTGTCTGTGTGTTTCCAGAAACTCAAAAAACTAAAAGTTTTTGGAAGAAAAAGAAAGCTTTGAGTTGTTTAAGAACTCAAAATAATGCATCCTTACCAGCTCAAAAAAATAGATAAAAATAGCAAAAGTGATGAAGGGAAGCAACCTCTAAACGTTAAAGTCCTAAGAATAAATTTTAGAGTACTGGCAGCTTATGCCTTAGAAGAATATGTTTGGAAGTGGGATTTTTAGAATGGGTCCTAAAAGAGGCAGTCTAAGGTTGGTTTCAGGTTAAGTTTTGGTGCTCAAAATTTGTATTAGGTTCCATACGTGGCCTGGTGCTAGGAGCTTGCTCCCCTCACTTCACGAGCCCAGAGCCAAGCTGGGTCGCTTAGCCAATATATACTTCGCCTAGAGTTTATACTCTGCGAGAGAATAGAGTGGGTCCTCCTCTTGGTTGTGAAGTCCAAGTAGGATCATCGGGAAGGGTAAGGTATCCACTAGGTGATGAAATCCTAGACGGGCCTTGTCTCAGGTATGTTTAGATGTTTGATTGTGAATGTGGTCAGCTCGTGTAACATATGTGCACTATGCTTTATTCATAATGTGTTTAATTACTAGATGAGCTAAATATGCATTCAAGCAGGAGTAAAATGCATTTAATCTTTAACCCAAATTGAAATGTTTGTTCAGATGCAGACAAGTGGGAAAAGGTTTAAGAGCATGAATTTCACTACTCTAAGATGCAGAAAGAAATGACAAGAAGAAAAAGAAAGAGGTTCTTTTTAACTTGTGCTTATGATTTCTTTTCGAAAGAAAAAGAAAGAAGAAGGCTGCAAGGAGATAAAATTTCCCTAATGCAGCTATATGAATGATTGCCTTTTAAAAGAAAATATGAACCCAAGGAAAAATCTAGGGGTCCCACCGGGCATGCCAGAATGTTTCTAACTCGTTTTTAATTTTTACATTTAGAAGAAATAAAAAACTAAAGATTAATGGTCAAGGGTTTGTACGTACCTAAATTAAGTTGCGCACCATTATCCAGACATTATAGGAGCTCCTCTTTGGTTGTGGAGGACGACACCTATAGATAAGAATAAGAAACTCAAACAAAGAGATTGTTAGAGATAGATATGGTGGACTGCCAAGCGATATGCTCAGTCCCAGAAGTGCAAAGACTTCCTTGAAGGATGACAGTCCACTTATTGACAAAAAGATTGATGCTAGAAAAGAAATGGTGAAAGACTAAACAAAAGAAATAGAGATAATGCGTACCTATATTTTGCTATCAGTCTGTCATAGTTGCCAATGTCGGTTAGTCTACCGGCGTCGGTTGGTCAGTTGCCGACATCAGTTAGTCTATCGATGTCAGTAGGGGCAACAGTCTTTGGACGGGTCTCAGGGTTGTGCCCGTGGTCGACAAAGGGAGTCTGGGAGTTAAAAGGGTCTGTGTAGGGTTGCAGGGAGACAAATAAGGTCTGCAGAAGGACAAAGGTAGATGATAGGTTGTCAAAAAGGGTCAAGATAAAAGGAAGGCTTTATAGCCTCTCCAGGAAGAAAGTTGGGTCTAGTTGAAGGTCAGGTCTGGTCTGGTAGTATTTAGAGATAGAAAATTGACTAATTACTAATGTGTTCTAAAAACTGAAATGAAAGGCAAAAGAAATACTTAGCTCTGGTGAGATGAAGAACCAAGATGTCAAACACTTGTGCCTATTACGGCTGATGTCTAGGTCCCCAGCAATGCTTCAGTCCAATCTAGAGCGACTAGTGTAGAGTCTCTATGGCCAAGGGAGCGTTAGTTGAAGTCTGATGCCTGTTGATGTCTCAGAGTCTAAGAGGAAGAGAGAGAGAGAGCCAGATTTGAGGCAGAGAGAAGTTGATTTGAGAGTCCAAGATCCAAGCGTCTAAGAGTTTCTTGGGGGGCCATAACTCAACATGAGAAGTCAGTTTATGTGACTAACGTTAGTGGTTCCACCAGCCTCGACTGACAATTGACCGACATCGGCAGCTAAAGAATGAGTAAACGGGCTAAGAAGCCCGTTCTTCATTTGCCAAGTGCACTTGTTGGTTGGGGAATGGTCAAATGATGGGGTTAATAAGCACGAGGGTTAGTTAGAAGGTTGGAATGGGTCTTAGGTAGTTATGATATGAAGGACTTAGTCATAGGGTGAGTCATGGGGTAGGAAATGGTCTTAGGGGTGAGGTGTCCAAGGTGAGGTGTCCTAGGTGAGGTGTCATGGGTGATGTTATTAATTTAAAATAAGAAGTTTATTTTAAATTAATGAAGTGTGTAAGGGAACAAGGGGTTGACACAATTTAGGTGTCTACACACTTAAAACACAATTTGTATAAGATAAGTGTTACTTACATCTCAAATACATAATACTTGTATATTTGGAATTTATTTTCAGTTTTTTGCTTAAAAGATTAAAGCTATAGTTTCCAATCTAGTTTCTATTATCAAATGTTTCATAAAATAGAGATTGTAGACCCCCTTTCATCTATCTCTAGTAGCTTGTATATGAATTAAAGCATGTATGCATTTCATGTGATAACCCTTATGGTTAAAGTGTGTTAATTTGGTTATGATTTAGTCATTTTTGCTCTATGTGCCAAGAATCCTCATGAGTATTGAAGTATAAAACCCCTCCATGTGAATAAGTGACTCCATAGGTTCTCTCACCTTGGTTTAGGTAGAGCCAAAAGTATCAGGGAGTTAACCATACCCTTTATAGGTGTCTCTCAGTCATTATCTATGTTTAGTTCTTTGTTTGATGTTAAACCCTTCCCTAGCTATAACGGTATAGCCCATTTTTTGTAAATGTGCCAAGCTAAGCATATGAGTTGTATAACTAGGAACCAATAGATTGCATAACTCAAAGTTTCATCTTTTTATCCAAGGATAACTCCCAAAGTGGTGTCAGATGCATCTGTATGAATATGAAAAGGAATTTTCCAATCAAGCCCTCTTAAAATAGGAGTTTTGATGAGGTCTTTAAGCTACTGAAATGCATTTTGACAATCATTAGTCCAATTAAATTCAACATCCTTAGTAAGTATTCCAAATAATGGGGTGAAAATTTTACTGAAATATTTGATAAACCATCTATAATAACTAGCATATCCTAAAAAGTTTCTAACATCTTTATGCTTCTTTGGTGTGGGTATATCTTTAGTGACACTTTTTTTTTGCTGGATCAACTTGAATTCCAGTAGGGAAGATGTGATGTCCTAACACAATCCCCTTAGTCATGATCATGTAACATTTTTCATTGACTAAGGATAGTTGATAGTCTTGGCATAATTGAAGGACTTTCTCTTGGTTGGCAAGAACTTCTTCAAATGTCTGCCCATAGATGGTGAAATAATCCATGTAAATTTCAACACAATCATGGGAGAGATCAAAAAATATGCTTAGAAAAACACTTTAAAACATGGTTGGGGCATTGTAAAGACCTAAAGGCAAGATGACATAGCCATAGGTACCCTAGGCATAGGTAAAAGTGGTTTTTCGTTGGTCCTATAGAGTTATCTGTATCTAATTATAACCACTATAGCCATCAAGGAAGGAAAAATACTTATTCCTTACTAATGTGTCCAAAACTTGATTAATGAATGGTAGGGGAGAGTGGTCTTTCCTGGTAGCACTATTTAGCTCATGGTAATCTACACAAATATTACACTTCCTTACCTTCTTTGGTACAATAACTCCCACTATTGTACTAGTAATTAAGTTGTCCTAGCATTTTATTGGGTGTTTGGCATTAAGGACTACTATTGTGGTTGTTGTATTTGCTGATAAAAAACTTGGTTACCTCTCCACCACTGTTTCCATGGGTTAGAGGGAAAAAACCATTGTTGGTTTTGGAATTGTCCAAGTTGAGGTTGTTGCCAATTCTAGTGTATCCATTGATTTTGGGGTAATTTCCAAATTTTATTGGGGCCAATTTTAAGTGGGTTCATTTATCTAAGGACCAAATTGACAATTTAAAAATGTAAATTTTGATGACATACTTAAATTTGATAGCCTTTGTAGCCATAGTTTCCTTTGAGCCACATAAAACACCTAATTTTCATATCCTCCTATGGCATGTAGTTCCACTATTTCTAGCTTATCTTTAGTTATGCTAGATACCCATGCTTTCATTAGATGGCATATGCATTCTACCTTTTTATTCTTGTATTTGAGGCAATAAGCAGTCAAGGATTTTTAATTTTATTCTTTTTTCCTCCATGTATACAATGTGTCAAACTAAGTGGTGAGATGACTGATGATGTCCTTCTTCATATCCTATAATAGGTTTTTGACTTTACCTTTATATAGTCTAGTTGTAGATGATATAAGAAGGGTTCTGCCCCTACTCTTATTCATAGTTGATATGGAGTAGTTTGTGCATAGAATCATCAATTCATTGAAGGCTATTGTGTTGACTAGACATTAATTCTAGTGCCTCTAGGCAATCATCTCTAATTAATTTCAATAATATTAGCTTGATGGATTCTTACTCCATTGTAGTCTGCTTGGATTTTTGTAGACTAAACATAAATCTCTCCATATATTCTTCCAGTGATTCATCATCAACTTGTGACATTTGAAAAATGTCATCTCTCCTGTGGTTTTGTCCATTAAATAATCTTGATATTTAGATATAAATTTATCCTTCATTCCTTCCCAATTAGTAATGATTTCCTTCCCAAGTCCCATGAACCATCTAAGTGTTACATCTTTGAGTGTTGTTGGAAATAGTTTGAGTTTTTTAGCATCTTGATTATAATCGTAGCTATGACATAAGATGTTAAACTCAAAAATAAATGTGTCTGGATCCTCAAATGTTTTCCCTCTAAAAGTAGGGAGGGTAGAGTGAGGAATATTATTCATGGGTGCATTTATGTTAGGGGTATAGATGGGAAATTCAAAGGTATTAGACTCAGTGCCATTGTTTTCTTCTTGATGATCCCCCATGAATATTCTTTCTATTGGTAACCTAAAAGCTACCGATCTAGCCAAGAATTATTCCTTTTCTTCTTCTTCTTCTATTGAAAATTATGGGTGGTCTTTATCTTCTTCAATTACTGTAGGATGTAATTCTTTTCTTACAACAACAGTTGATGCTTTAGGCAAAAAATTTACTAGATGATCCCTTTCTCTATGCATGTACACCAACCACTTTTTTTATTTATTTTACCCATATTGCCTGCACAAGCTATTATAAATGGGGGTTTTGAAATTTATTTCTATTTTACTTGTAGAAATGAAATTTAAACTATATAAAAAAGGAATTTTTAATCTATAAAAATAATATTCTTATACAAACTATGAAAGCAGTAAACATCTATTAATAATTTCAATCAAGATTGAAGATTAAGAGTGTGTGACACCCTTCACCGAAAATGATGCCAAAAATGATGAGTAAAAAATAATCAATGAGATAAAATTTTCTTGATTTTTTAAGGACAAGGAGAGTTACCATAGACCAATATCCTCTACTTCATTTAATTTGTCAAAATAGGGATGTAAAATTGATAATATGGTAGTATTGTATGTGCACACCCATCATTCTAATTTTGACCTTATACAAATTGTATTCTTATATGATAAATCTACGCTGAAGTAAATTACATAAATTGAATCACTCAAAGAAATCACAATCACAATATTTACAATTGTGGAAGCTTCCTAAATTAATTAATAAATTAATCTGAAATGACATAACAAAACTGAAAACTCAAATGCATAAATGAATTAAATAGAATACTAACTAGACTAATAGGTTAGGTTGTTGTAACAAGGCTTCCAAAGGGGGCCCTTAATTCATCAAACTTGTGCTTCTAACTTTCCTTTCAACATGCTATATTGAACTCAAAAATATTTTCTCATATTAAACAAATGTAACAATTGTTTCTACATGAAATTATATAATTGACAACTTACACAATATAATAGCTATAGCTATGTTCTATATCAATTCTCTATATTTCACTATCTATATCTATCTCAACCTTGTTGTCCTCTATATATAGTAGGGGAGATCATTTTGAAAAATAAATAAAATAGATTACAAAGTATAAGAATTAGTTGCAAGAATCCATCCTCTTGCTTGAGTCGTTTGTCACATGGAACCATGAAATGGCTATAGGATAAGTTTGATTATTGTGATGTTTTTCAAACTTTGTTTGATTTTTTACAATGTTGTAATGACTTTTTGTGGTTCAGTTAGGTCAACGGATCAAATTCTACTTTCTATTGGCTTTGGCTACATGGTGGCTATAGGATGTTTTCGTGACAGTTATCTATTATTATAGGATGGTTCATGAATGCTTCTATGTATGTACCTACTACTTCAAACATCCTCTAAAACATATCATGAGAAAAACACCATATAGTAAAAGATAAAATATCATATACTTAATTTTCATAACAAAAATCTTAACTATTCAAAGATACATGAAATAAAATGCTATAGTAAAGTATAGGTATATATGGTAGAAGTCTTGCAGGAAATTATTAAAAACATAAAAGGCAATTGGAGATTGTGGCCAGGAAAGATGAGAAAACATGACAAAACTAAGGATCATCAGGTTGCTTGACCTATTTACCCAACTGACACCATAAATTTTTTGATTTTCTTCAATAGATGGTAGTCCATGTACCATTTTATTTTTACTCAAAATGCTTAAATAGTAGTAACTCAAATGACCATACCTCTCATGCCAAAGAGTGCTAAACTACTCAACTATTGCTAAAACTAATTGTTCTACTAATTTATAATCTACAAGTTTATACAAACCCCTTTCCTTTATACTAACAATAATAGGTTTATCATTGATAATAGTGATATTATATTTATTTCCCTCAAACTTAACTACCAATTATTTATTTTTGATAATTTCACTGATGGATAATAGATTTTTATTCATATCTAGTACAAATCTAACATTAGTAAATGCATATTTTTACTCACTATTTAATATTATTTTTACACCTCCACAACCCTTAATGTCATGTGTCTATCCATCACCCAAGGAAACAATTTCATTAATACTATTATCCTCAATAAATGTTACATACCAATCATGGTGATACATGTAGTGTCATGAAGCTCCTAAGTTAAAATACCAGCTTCATGACTCACTTGATTGGTCATGTGTTACTACACAAGAAAATTCAGTAGATACCTCTTCTTCTGCTTTTTTGGTAATGTTAACATGTCTAGATTTTGTGTTTGAATTAGCCAAGTCATTTTTTAGTTTTCTACAATCTTTCTTAAAATGACCTGGTTGCTTGCAATAAAAGAATTTCCACTTGGTTTTCTTGGAATTGCTTACATTATTTTTTGAAGAATCTTTGTGTGCTAACCATTTCCTTTTCTCTTTTATCTTTTTTACAAAAACACTTTTAGAAGTAGATGTAGACAAAACTATCTACTCTTATCATCTCTCCTTCTGTAATAACAACATGGATAATGTTTCAAAGTCCAAAGTATATGTCTTAGCAATCATATGCAAGAAATACACAAATGAATAAAATTAAGGTGGAAGGTTATGCATAACCAAAACAATCAAATCTTGATCATGAATAGGTTTCTACATAGCATTCAATTGGTCAATAATATCCTTTATCTGCAATGAAAATTTAGAAATAGAGCCACCTTCTTGCATCTTAGTGGAAAACAATAAATTATTTAAATATAATATCCTACAGGCTTTAGAAGCCTGATATTTAAAAGTAAGACTAGTCCACAAAATTGATGCACTAGTTGTATTTCTAACCTCTGAGATTAGATTATCTACTACTGACAGACTCAACAATAAAAGTGCCTCATGATGACATTTATCATAGTCATCATTATCAGTGGCAGGCCTTTGCTATTTATTGAGAACTATTTGGTCAAGATTATGATATTCACATATTGTCAAAACCTTATGACTCCATAAACTAAAATTATTGCCTATCAATTTTATGAATATGGTAATAACAAGTGTTGTAAACTAGCCATTTTAACCTATTTTTTTCCAAAAAATGTAAATATTATAAAAAATATAATGAACTTACACAAAATTCCTCCTACCCACTGACTCAAATCATAAACTAGTTAAAACCTCTAGTTTTTAGCAAAAAACTCAACACATTTTGAGAAATTTTAAACTTTATATCTTTGAAAACATAAAAAACCAGACAAAAATAATTAAATCAAGAGATATACAACTCTGATTTAAAAAATTACTTTTGCATGTAGATGAAGATAGAAAATTTTAAATTATAATAAAATTTTAGGAGATTCTAGCCTATGGTTCTCCTTTTATGGAATTAATTATACTATTTTTTGGGCAAGTTGAGGAAAAAATTAAGTTTTCTAATGTTTTAAAAGGAATTGATTTTTATAATTATGAAATTAAATCATAATTCCTCCTTAAAATTTGATTGGATATTTAAAAATATTGGATAAAATTTGTATTAAAAAATAAGCCAATAATCATGAACATATATATTTGTAGAGAAATGGCCTATTAGGAAAACTTCAGAGACTAATTCTAAGATAAATTCTAAACCAAATTCACTTCTTGCCTTCCTCTCTTGTCAGTTAGAAACCACTAGAGCCAAGTACTAGAAAAAACTATTAAGAAATGATTTTTTTACATCCCAGGCACTGTATAACACCATATGACCTACATGAGAGGAATAAATTGAGAAAAAATAGAGGATAAGTCTCTCTTCTCTCTTCTTATTTATCCTTCCTCCACCTTTAGAGACCTTCTCCAGCCTCCTTTCTAGCTTTCTAAATAGTCACAGTGAGCATAAATTTAATTTTCTCTTTCATGTCTCTCCATCAAGCTCTTCACTTTCTACCCTAACAATATCTGTTTCAAAAATTGAGGTTACTTCTCAAAAAATATCCACTGGGTATTCTCCCTCCCTAAAAAGATGTTTTCACAGATAAATCCTCTTCCTGGATTCACTAATCATTAGCTCTGATACCATAAAATATTACATAGAGAAAGCCAAAAGAATACATGATATTGTTCAATCCATATAAATATTAATATATAGGCAAGAAATAAGCACCTAAAAATACATAGGTAGGTGAAACAAATATTTAATGGGAATAACAAAATATAAAACCCATGCAACAATACAATAATATTGGTTATAACAATATAACTAAACACATAAAGCTTAATTATACTAATACAATCCTCTAAACTAATTCCACTAAATACATGCTTAAAAAACCTATTTACCTCCCTTGAAATGCTCAACCTCCCATGCATAGGTTACTTATAGTTATGAGCATGTGAAAATACCACTCAAGTGAGAATCATGCTTCTTGGATATCTTTTGAGTGTCTGTAGGCCAAAAGAGCTAACTGTAGCAACTCTCTTGGAACTCAAATTGACCAAAAGATCCTAAACATCATTATGATGTCCTCTATGAGGATTTGAAGTGTCCTTATCTCTCAAATTACCTTCTTTTCCACCTTCTAGTGGTATTGATCTAATATAGGTGTTAGACTAGTATGTCTGAACACATGTTTCCTATGTCTTAGCCCCAATCTTAGGGTAATGAGGCACTTTTACACCATTTTTAACTTGAAGATCATCTCTTAGGTCCCTAAAGTAGCAATGGTCAATTGATTGAGCCATTTGGCCTCTTCTAAATGTATGCATACCTTCATCTCAACACTCATGTATATCTTCTTATAGAATTAGACATGGAGGTTCCTATATATGACTATTAAAGGACTATTCAGAAGCTTTAGGACCCATTCTCTCTCATTAACCTCAATATTCATACAAATACTTTCCATTTCTTTGCTTTTAGGCCCAAATTATCCTTCTCAAATCTGATCCATATAACTTAGTCCCTATACATGCCAACCAATGGTTTTTTATGATGCTTATAAGACCTAAGGGGACCTTAAATGCTATTTAAAAATTAATCAACTCCATTTGGGTGCACTTTGGATCAAGATTCCACCATCAAATACTATCTAGGGTTTAAAATGTTTAACATATTAATGATGGTTCATAGTGTATGAACATCCAAACTGGAACTAATTTATATGAACTTGTAGTACAATAACACCTCCATCTTACCTTAATATCTTAGGATCCCATGTAGAAGTTTTATGGAGATAGGAGTGTTGAAATATGACTCTAGAGCTTTCTATCAACCATTTCTAATAGGTTAGCTTTTTAGGGATCATGCATAAAACTAAATCCCTTAATTAATTTCATTATTTCATGGATTTTTAGTTCATAGGGGTACTCAAATTTCCCCAAGAGCCTTGAACTTAGCCCTCTTTGTGGTGAAGGGTATGAACATTTAAAAGTACACCTCAAACTGGATTTTTGGAGATTTATGACTTGAGTAGGGTTTTATAGCTAGTCTAATCATATTATTCTTTCCATTCACTTTAAACTACTATTTAACACCCTCTCACACATTTCATGATTATCACTATGCTATGAAGGCTTGGAGATGCTTCAAAATGGTAGGAAGGCTCAAGACTAGGTTTGATGTTAGTCTCCTTTGACTTACCTTCAAATGCATCTAAATAAAATTTTGAATATTTTTTATCCCAAAGGGTGTATAAATACATCCAATACCATATTATATTACCTTATAACTCCTTGTCAATTTTAGTCTACTTGTGAAATTTCAAAACATCAAATCACCCTCCTAGTCTCAGAATTGACTATCAACTAACTAAACTAGGACTAAGAAAAAATAATGGGTATACCAAATTATTGTATGACCTAAAGGAGAGTATGGGTATATTAATCCACTCATAATGACCATTTATACCAAATTTTAAGGCCTAATAATACCTACAGAGGCCTCAAATAATAATTATCCCATGACTAGATGTAGGCATATCTGCAAGTCTAAGTGCTTGATAATATGAGGGGTTATGATCAAGACTTCATCCCTTTATATTGATATTCCTATGTAATTAATATGTTTATCATGTGATTCATGGCTAGTGACACCCTTATATATTAGTCTATCAACATCTTTTTCCTCTGTATACCTTTTCCTCCTTAGGTTAAGCTTTTATGCCCAACTAGGTCTGTGTAACCCTCAGGTCTATGTTCACTATCATTTGATTTTGGATGGGGTAGCCATTGTGTCTTATCCAATATTTAAGTTTTAATCTTTCCTCTTAATGTATAGATATTATCTCTTACCATAGGAATAATGTAGATATCAACACACACCAATAGTGTTCTAGGCACTCACTTGCAAATGTTGATTATCTATAGGGGTCCATAGAATAAGCTTCTAAGGGAGGAGGGTATTTATAACCATTTTAAATATATTGTGAATATGTACTACATTCTAATCCAACTCCTTAATATATCTAATTTTTATTCCTAGGGTGGTCTATACAAAATGATCTTGAATACTTTTGCATAGTAGGCCTAAATGGTTTCTTGTAGGTGATTATTTATTTCCTCAGTAGGGTATGGTATATAGCCATATAGGTCTATAATTTTATGACCTTATGGTTATTCAGAGTCCCAAGGATTATTTCATTATTTAGGCTTGGAAGGAGGGGTGGATGGATTATAGGGAATGGCCGTGGAGGAATATGGGATTTGAATAAGGAATGAAAGGTTTTACTTTAGTGCAATGGTAGTGGGGAAACATGAAATGGAAAAGGTTCTTTCATGAATTAAAAATAAGTGTGTGGACCTACATGAGATAGCTCACAAAGACCTTCAAAACCTTAGTATGCATAATTATATATACATATCACTTTGGAGGTTAGGAAAATGTATATATAATGAGAATATGAAACCTAGGATTCTCTGAAGAACCTTAACATTAGCTAATAAACCTTAAATTTTACTAAAGTGACTATGAAAAAATTTAGGGGAAGGAAGGTGGTTTCAGGCCTATTGGGATATTGTGGTTGTTATGAACCTATACATAAGGATAAAATGCTGACTTAACATGATTAAAACACTCCACTTCATGCTCATACTGTGTTTGAGTGCTTTGAGGAAACCACTAAATAATACATAGTCTCTCCACATAGTGAATATAGTTGTGTATGCAATAATTTATTTGAAGACACCCTAAGAATATAAGAGATTTATATGAATATAAAATTATATCAAAGAGACATAGGAAATTTTGGAACAATCCATTGATCCTTTTAAACTATCAACTCTTTAGGTGAAAACACTCAATATTCCACTTTACCATCTAACTCTAACTATAGACTATAGACTTTGCTAGTTTAGGTGTTTATCAGTTCTATAACCACACACATGTTAGAAAAACACTAAATAATTTATGAGTGGTTCTTTCAAGACATAAAGAATCAAGAATAACCATTAGTTTGATAAAATAGACTATAAATTCATCAAAACTATTTTGTTCCCTTTGCCTTATGTAGATGTGAATGATGTCTAGACCTATTAAGTTATTAATTAATGTTCATATAGCTTAGGGACCCAATACTGAAACCAAGTCCCATGAATGAAAGGTGACCAAGTCTAATTTCTCTAGACAAGAGCTTGGGTCTTCTTTCTCTCTCATCCGTATGGTTTGAGCATAAACTTGAAGTGTTCTCTATGCCTACCAATGAGATCAATGATAAGTTAGATCAGTTTTGAGTTCCTAAAGCACTAAAACACCTTTATTTATTCCACACATGCTATTATTGATTTCTTCTTGTATATACCTAACCCCACCTGAGTCAGTTCATATTGTACATATTTGTACCATTAAAAAATCCTTTGAAACTTAAAAATTCCCTATATATTCTCATATTTTAGACCAACATCCATTTTTAATGGGCAAGATGGAGGGAAAATAATATTTAGGTTATGTATTAATGTCCAAGGTACAAATTGGAGAAGATGAAAAGGCATAACTTGGCACTTATTAAACCCATTAGTAGCAGTTAAATGTTGACCTTTATGGGAATAAAGTTCAATAGTATATGAAACACCTTATTTATGGCCTAATGAAGTCCATGCAAGATATTTAAGGCATGGATGGTTTTTTGGTGTCCCATCAGGGTCAAAGGAGGTCTCATTATGGTCAAAAATCTTTCTTTTAGGACACATACATGACCTTGAGGAGACATAATAAATCGATATCATGCCAACACACATCAAGAGACATTTAGAACATATTAAGGACTTCAATTGGTCATAAATACACTTTCGTAATGTTCTCAAAGGATTGAAAATAAACCATACCTTACATGATTGGGTAGATTAGAGATGTTCATGATTCCTCCCTAGTTACCTTATCAAGTCACCTCCACCATGGCACCTTTAAATGTTAAGGTCTCATCAAAATTGACGAAGGACATTTAGAAATGTTTAAACATTCTAAAAACACCAAATATAAGTTGAGACATGAGGTGAGGGGAATCATCAAGTTTCTTATAACATCAACGAGATAGTGAACCTATTTAAACAACCCTATTTCACAAGGATGTATTACAATCATGAGAACTAGTGGTGGATTAGGGTTCTAAGACTTTAAGTTGACCCCTTTCTAGGTTTGAGACTAGAAATTGGTCAAAATTTCTAGTGACTCAACTGGCTTGACCAACCTGCTTGTCAAAGCAACTTAGAACCTCTTAATTTGCTCTTCATGACTAATAAGTGAATCTTTGACTACACATAGACTCTGCCTAATACCTTATAGACCTTAAGACTTAATGAGACACAATAAGACACCAAACAAGAGATTATAAAATACAAACACACACATAATTAAACAATGAGGAAAAAACAACATACAATAAAGCATGTGCAAAAGCACTTAGAGGAGAGAGACAAATACTAACTATTATGTACAAAAGGACTTGGAATTTATAGTAAGAATACATGAGGAACATCCCATTGATAGGATTATAAGTTCATCACCATTCAACTTGGATAGTTGGAAATAATTGATCTCCTTATAGTTGGTGATGATGTATGGTCCATTGTAAAGAGTGTCAAACTTTGAGTGTTTTCCTAGCTTGGCATTGTCCTCATCTCACTTAAGCATTATGTCTCCTTATTTAAAGGCCTTAGACTAAGCTCTCTTGTCAAATTATATTTTGAATTGGTGATAGTTAGACCACATAACATGAATATCACTATCCCTTATCTCCTCTATCTCTCTCAACTCATTTATCTTTACTTCATTACATTATCTTCTATGAGCTCAAGTTGGTGTACAAGCTCTAAGGATGGTAGCTCAAGTGATATGGGTAGTTTTTCCTCTCTACCATAAACAAGGAGATAAGGAGAGTGACTAGTAGAAATATTATGGGTGATTATATCTACCCATAAGGAAAAACTCAACTTTGTGTGTCATTCTCTTTGATTGTCCTTCATTGTCCTCTTAATGATCCTAATCAAGTTTTTGTTGGTGGACTTTACTATCCCATTGCCTTATGGGTAGTAGTTGGAGAAATAATTGAGATATATATCATGGATAAAGGCCCACTTGCACACTTAATCACTAATGAAGGCCAAGTCATTATTTGATATAATGGTGGAGGGGAGCCCAAACCTAGTCACAAGACTGTCATAGAACTCCAAAACTGAGTTCTCATTTGCTTATTTGAGTGGATCTCTCCACCCACCATATAAAGTAATCAGTGGGTTTAAAACCCAATTATTATTAATATTAGAGGAATTATGGATCATTCTTATGAAATATAATCCCCATTGCATAAAGGTATGTTTAACTTGTATGGGTTGTAGAGGCAAGGTAGCTAGTATCTACTTACTGACAAACATAGAAAACTTAGAACATCTCCTAACCCAAGTATGTGAGTCCCTGAATAAGGTGGGCCAAAATTAGCCTTATTTTATGATTTAGGAAGCTATGGTATTAGCTAAAAAGTTTCCACATACGAGCCCATCATGAAACTACTCTAATAACTTATCAATCTAACTAGTCTCACCACACCTTAAGAGCATGCCACCTATTTACTTCTCAAAGAGTAATCCATCCACAATATGTAAGGGATGGAGTAAATTATAAAGTGCATCCTTTATATCCTATCCAATCCCATAGGATATTTTATTATTTTAATAAACTTCACATCTTGGGTCCAGTTGAGAGGGATTATGCTTGCACCTATTTGTTGATTGTCATGGACTACTAATACCATCCCTTTCTCCTCTTTAAACTCTATTGAAAGTTTTTCATAGAGTCTTCTACCTTTAATCAATTAGTGACCTTTAATTTAATATCATATTACATACACCTAGTCACACAACCATCCCTCTTCTCACTTAAGTCCCTATTAAATGAAATATTTTATACTAGGGGGAACCACCATCAAAAGGACCTTGTTGTTAGACACCATGTGCCTGAATGCTTTTATCCCTCTCATGACATCAAGGTTATGTTTTTCAACAAAGGTGTATCTTTATTCATACCTTTATAATGCTTGAATGAAGAAATTAGTATGTTACTTTAGTCCCTCATCATTTTATTGCATGAGCATAGAAAAAATGGCATCAGTTGTGGAGAAGGCATACATGAAAAAATATTTGTTAAAATCAAGGTTGATGAGGGTGGGAGCTTGGGATATGCCCTACTTTATGGATTAACAAATTCTCTTTCCTTCTTTTGTCCATGAGAATATCTTGTTCTTCTTGAGCATATGATTGAGTGGTCTTACCAACTTTATAAATCCTAGAATGAATCTCCTAACAAAGTTGATTTTGCCCAAGAAGATTTATAACCCTTTCTTGTGCTTGGGTAGGGGCAAGGCAATGATTGCTTCTATCCTCTCAGGGTCAATGGAGAGGCCATCCTTTGACACAATATGTCCAAGAAGTCTACCTTCATGGATTGTAGATATGAATTTTGGGGGGTTTAAGGAGACCATAAACTAGCTACATCTATAAAACACTAATCTCAAGTGTGTCACATGATCTTTAGGTTCATTTGATAAAATAGTAATGTCATCAAGGTAGATGAGCACCATCTCATTAATGAACCCTTAGAAGGCTACATCCATTGCCCTTTAAAAATTTTGCCATACATTAGATAGTCCAAAGGCCATCTTCATATATGCATAGGTGCCCTACTTGGTTATGAATGAAGTTTTGTGTTTATCCTCTTCTCTCTCACCAATATTTTATTATACCTAGAGTATCCATTAAGCAAAGAAAACCTTTGAGAACTTGCAAATTTTTGAATAATATGCTCCATGGATAGTAGGGGATAGTGATCTCTCAAATACACCTTATTGATATCCCTAAATTCCACACACAAACGTATCTCCACATTATTTTTATTTACAAGAACAATATTTTCCACCCATTTGGAATGTTTAATAGGGAATATGATTTTAAATTTAATGAGTTTTTTCAACTTCTTTTCCATGAGTACCTCAATTTTGGGGTTGACTGGTCTTTGTTTATTTTTGACCATTTTTGCATTCTCCTCCAACTCTATGGTATGTTTGGCCAACCTAGGGTCAAACCCTTACAATTCATGGTTCTCTCATGAAAATACATCTACAAACTCTTGAAACAATACTATGAAGGCAACTCTCTCTTCTTTGTTGTTTACATTCCCTAAATTGAGCAACTAGTCCTTGAATATAACAACCTTATCATAATGTTCCTATTTGGTGGAGATACTTACCTTATATTTTCTCAACTGGTCATCCTAATTGAAGATACTATCCAATGTCACCAATCCCTTGGGTAACTTATTTGTCCTCCACTAGACAATCTGATCTCCAAAATGATGTTGCAGCCTACTTTGATTTCTTGAGAAAAATTCTAATTTATGTTGGAAGAAGAAAGAAATTCGAATATTATTCTAAAAAATCTTCCAACTACCTCATTATTAGGTAATAAGGGCCTAGACACCACTTTTATTTGTGACTATCCTTTGGTGTGTTTAACCCAATCAACTATGTCATATTTTGTGCCAATGGAAGCTAACTAGTCTACATGATGGTTAGATTCTATAGGTATGAAATGAATGTCAAAGGATTGGAATTCCTCTAATAGGTCCCAAAATTTGTGATTTTAGGATTTAAAAAGTGGATTCTTGATTGGAATTATGCCCCTTACCTACTACATGACTAGTTCACTATCTCCTTTAGCTTTCAAGATCTTAATACCTCTTCTCCTTGCCTATTATAGCCCATGGATTAGGGCCTCATATTATGCATTATTAGAAGTGTAGATAAAATAAAACCTTAATCCAAAATAATACCTTTGATTGGAAGGGGAGACAAGCATAACACCTACCCCACTCCCATTTTTTGACCTTGATCTATCAAAGAAAAAAATCCATACACCTTAATGCTCTTAACTTGTGATAATGAGACTGGGCATAATAACTCCTTCCTCATGAATATAATACACATATAGGACTACCTCTTAAATGGTATTTTAAGTGTCATAACCATGATTTTCTACTACCCACTCATCAAGAAGCAAATATGCGATACCTTCAAGTGGTTCCTTAGACTTTTGATCATTGAGATGCTCATACTCATCTAAGATAGTGCCATTGAAATTATATAGGTTGGGAATGTAGGGTTATAATTGGAACCTAAAAATAAGTTTAGACCTAATGGTAACCCTTATCCCATATCTAGTCCTAAAGACCATGTATGACTAGTTAGAAGAGAGATACCCCCAATTTTAGAAGTGAAATCATTAGACAAGCATAAGGCAAAGTAGTGAGGAAGGTTAAATACCATGCCATATTGAGATATGGTATAGTTAGGATAAGTATCTAATATAATTTTTAGGTTCCTAAAAAAACCTAAAATATTGGTGGGGGACCCATCCATTTGTAAAACTCCCTTTTGATTAGGTTCATACTTGAGTTCTAACTTATCAACTATGGCTTTAGGAATGATAAAAGTACAGGCACCACTATCTATCATGAAATCATGAATAAGGGAATATCCTATTGTGATTGATAGGTAAAATGGAGGTGGTTTGAATACCTTATATTATTGGTGTTCATTAGGTTGACTACAATTAACAAAGATTGCACTTACCTTATCAACTTGTTTATTAATGAGATGAAGTTTAGAGAGCTCTTGTTGAAGGAGGTGATTTTACCCTAGAATGAGTAACGTATACCACATAGGAACATTGACATGAGAATTATTCATGTATTCCACAATGATAAAAGGAGATTTGACTATATTAGACTACAATTTAGAACTAGAAACATCATTTAGAACTTGTGTAACTTGGGGAATAAAAGGACCTTTCTAATGTTGCCCCTATCCTTGTGGTATCTATTAAGTTAGATGTGTCTTATGCATTGAATCTTGAATGTCATCTCATTGAGGTGTTTGGGAGGGTTTAGGATTTGCCTAAGACTATCCAAAACTGTCATTAATTACCCTTCTTTTATCCCTTGTATGGGCTGTAACTGAGTTGTCTACCTTGGTCACATTTTGACCCTAATTTGATACCACTTGCTCAAATGAATGTGTACATTCTTGAAAATTGACAAAATTAGTTTTAGAGAGTGCCTTGCTTCCACTTCTCCCTTCTTGACTTATTATCTCACTTTGGGTCATGAAAGGAGTGTCTCCATGAAGTGTAAGGGGACCTTCCTTATGTTGTGGAGGAGGCATGTTATCATGTGATGGAAAGGCAAGACCCTATTGCATATAGGATGTTTGACATTATTCACCACTTGGAGCCATTGTCATATCACTTGATTGTACCCATAGATCATACCACTAACCTTATTATGTATAGTTTTTATTAGTTGGCACCAAGGCCCTAGAACTACTAGGAGAATTAGGATTGAAACTATTGTAGGGTCTTACCTGTGTAATATGCCCTTGGCCTTATTGATTAGGTTGATAAGGAGGCCTATTATATGGGTATGATTGACAAGAATCTTGGTAGGAGGATTGATAAGTCCTATAAAGTATATTATTTTACCTCTTCAAGGCTACTAGCTTGTTATTTTGGGCCTTGACCAATCCCTTTATCTTACCCAACCTATCTACTTAACTGCCATTTAACTGATCCTGATTAGTTGGGACTGGTAATGGAGTAATGGTGGGGATAGGGGGTTGAATTTTTGGGAACAAAGTAATGAGAGGACTAGGAGTGAGTTTTCCTAATTGGATTAGGAAATTATATGCTCTTATGGCTATCTCATAGGCTTTTGGAAAGTTATTTCTCATCATCGATTGTATCATAACAACTACATAAGAGTTTAAGGCCCTTAGGTAGTAAAATAAAACATAATTAAGGGTGGGATTGATGATGGTTGAAATAATTTTCCATTTGTTTTGGAACCTATACTTTTTTTGATGTCAACATACCCCTATTTCTAAAAAAATAGTGACCCTTGTGATTACTTTGAGCCTTAACAATGAAAGTGATATTCTACACTTTATTAGAATTTTAAGATCATCCATGTCTGATGAAATTGGTGATTTTATTCAAGGTTTTTATTTAACCTTGCCTAATGTTGTTAACAATTGATACTCATGTCTTAAGCCATAGGTTTTATGGAGTTTCTTATATATCATGCTTAGAATTTACAGATTAATCATATTCAAACTTTTACTAATATTAAATCTATGGTAGCTTACAGTTGGATTCATGCAATGAAACCCTCCTTTGGAAAATCCTAGATTAGACCTTTGATTCAAATTAAATTATGGTTGGCAAGAATATTTTGGATCAACTTTGGACTTAAACCTAATTTTTATGTTAAGGTTTGGTTGTGTTTTTCAACATAACCAAACCTTAGCCTAAAAAACATGCTTGGTCCCCTTTTATTTTACCCTTCCTTTCCTTATGTTTTTTAATGTGATATAATGTTTATATTTGTAGGATATTTTATTTTAGCTTGGTCTCCTTTGTCATATGCTTAGCCTAAAGTCTTAAACCTAAGGCCTCATTTGTATTTATTAACATGAACAAAACCTTAGTCTTAAAACATTAGCCTAAGTTCCTATATTAACCTATGTCCTAACTTAAGTATAGTTGGAATGATGAACTTAACACCTTTAATCCATTAGACCAATCTTATGCAAGCCCTTGAATCATGATCAATGACCTATGCTTTAGTAGAACCAAAGATCAAATGATGCAAGATCATCCTTAAGTTAAAGTGCCCCCTTTTCTCAAGCATAAACTTAGCCTAAGTTTTACACTAAGGTATCAGTTTATATTTTAATACAATTAAACCTTAGGATAAAAATTATGCTATAGCTTTAATATTTGAAAGGATCCAATCAAGTGTAAATGTCTGGATCTTGATCGACAGTCCACAGTTACTCACAGAGAGTAGATCCAACAAAGTGAATATGGTGCTGAAAATTCAAATACTAAGGAGCCCCATGGAGTTGCCACATGGTACTCCTACATTTGACCTTGATAGTAAATGGTCCCATGCATTTAAAAATCATACTTAACCTAAGTTTTTATACTAAGGTTCATTATATTTTTTAATATAGTAGAAACTTAGGCTAAAACAATAGGTTATGACTATAATATACGAATGGACTTATTTTATTATGCTTATAAACATAATTTTTTTGTCTTAGTCTAATTTTTATGATGTGGTCCTGAGTTGAATTAATCTCATTTATGGTTGTAGAAACCAATGGCATGCATCTACCTGAATCTTGATCGATGGTCCATGGTTAATCAGACCAGATGATTGGGAAAAGCATATTGAATCAAGGATCTGTGGACCAAAGGGACTTCATGAGATTAAAATTAACATTCTCATAATCATCATTTGACATCTATACGGATGTCATTGACATCTATGAGAATGTCAAATTTAATCCCATCAAACCCAATGATTCACAAATTTAAATTTGATGTTCTCAAGACTATTATTTGATGTTCGTGAGGACATCAAATTTAAGCTCATCAAATGTATTACTTAGGCATAAAAATATGCTTTGTAAACATGTCTAAAGTCTATTGATCATTAATGGAACCCCTCAGTATATTTTCAAACACTTGGGATATTTAAACTTCAAATGATAAAATGATCTCATGATCTAAGTACTTGTAGACGTATCTTCAATCTAAGTCTATTTCCTAAGGTTCCAATTGCATTTATTTAAATGCAATAAACCTTAGGCTAGAGACTTATATTAAGTCTTATTTTAAAAGGTTCCTGTGACATAAAACTTAACTAAAAATGATTTTAACCTAAGTTTTTATTATGTTTATTAATATGATAAAACCCTAGGTTAAAACCTAGTAGATTGGACCACTTGTTATTTGGGCCCCTTTAGATACATTCTAAGACTTAGCTTAAATATTTTAACTTAAATTTTACATTGTGTTTATCAACATGAAATAAATGTTATCCTAAATTATTTATCCTAGGTCTATTTTATATGTGTTTTGAAAAATTAAGATAAGTATTTTATCCTAAAGTATACATCATGTTTATTAACATGAAATGAAATTTAACATAAAGTATTTAGCGTAAGTCCCTTCCTATGTCTCAATGTTAATTAAAGTTCATGCTTATTGTAGGATCAATTCCTCTCGCTTCATCATGGAGGATGATTGGATGGATAAAAAAAACTTGATGAATCTAAAACATTTGATCTATTAAATCAATGGTGTACACACATTCTAATCATGATTGATAGTCTATGCTTAATCTAAAAGGTGATCAGATAGAGTGAAACTGTCAAAAACTATTTAACAAATCCTTAAGGGCCTATGGGATCAAAACATGGTGAGGACACATTCACTACATATAATACAAAGCCTAAAAGGCTTGTAAAGGTGCCAAGTGGCACAGCCACAAGGCTTGACATAAAATAACCACTGACTCTCAAGCCTTGTGATCATGATCAATGATTGATGTTGATCTATAAACAAGTATCCAACAACATAAAGGAAGATTATTTTCAAAAGACAATGGTTAGTACCTTAAGTCATTAATGAAAAATGCCATGAAAGTTGTCAAATAGATGCCACATGGGTGCCACACAAGCACAAAATGACAAAATTAAAGATTTTATGTACTTGAAAAGGAAAAGGTATAAAATCATGGGTCTCAATCAAATCCAAGACATGAATGATCCCAAGTTAAAATTTCCATACCATTAAATCTTCAAAAAAGCCCCAACATCCATAAAATCCTTAATTCAAACTCAGATTAATCATAATCAAATTGAGAAGAGTTTAATTGTAATTTGAGCAAGAATAAGTAAACCCAGAGATTACTTATAATCCCCTGGTAAAAAATTTTCAAGTCTCACAACCATGAGAACTCATAGATAAAAAAGGGATGAAACTGAGTTGTATTTAAATTCAAACAATGAAGGAAGGGTTTTTAAGGATACAAACCTGGGTACTACAATATTAAACAATGGGAATAGGAACCGGTCTAAGATTTTCTTGACTATTCAAGAGATGCAAGATCTTATAAGGGAATAATAGAAGAATTAAACCATATTACAGAGATATAATGACCTGGTCTCCATCCAAATGACTATCCTCCACTATGTTACCACCAAGCCTGAGTTATTACACTACATCGATTTCCTTGCTCTTCTTTTTAAAGATTGTAAAATTGAGCAAGATTCGATAGTCCATGAGCATAACTTTAAGAAAATAGCATATAATTCCCTCCTTAATTTTAAACACTAATATAAGATTTGTAATCCAAAGATAGACTTGCCCACCATTAGAGAGTGGAATAGAAAGCATAACTTAAATGCAATCCTTGCCCCATGACTGCTCATTAGAACCCAAGTAATCTAGGACCCCATAGGGAAAATTCTAATTGTCCAATTCAGGGAAAGGATTAGGATAATTATGACCTTGATAAATAGGTTATCTAGATCCCCCTCCACCACACATATTGACAAAGTCTAGTTGCCCTATATTTACTTCATAGTAGAGAATGGACTCACTCCCCAATTGGGTAAAATGATTAATATCTATTTGAAATCATAATTCATAGCCATCAAAAGGAAAACCAACAATCAATTTTACATGATGTATTATCTACTTGATTCCCTCTTGGCCACCACCAAGATCCCAAATATTAATAATTGGTCACTTGATAGGAGACATACTATCTCCCATCATTATTATAAGCTTCATATATTCAAATACAAACACAGCATGAATTTCATTTGTGATTGTGTTTATCCATTTATAGTGGAAGCCATCAAAAGAATCCCCATGAGTAGGTTTATCCCTTGATTAAGAAATATGTGGAATTGATAAGGGATATTAGGTTCTAGCCAGATTGCATGGCAATAAGGATAGAGGGGACTTTAACACAACCCTAAAGGTTGCCAATCTATATGCCTACTAAACTAGCAGATTAAGAAGTTGCATATCAAATTATGCATTGTATAGATGTATTTTACAAGGAGAAAAGGAAATTCCTCCTCTAACCCCTTCCTTTGACAATCAATCAAATTGTGTTGAAAAATTGGGAATAGATGAATGTTATTGTCATACACAGGGACTCATTCACACTGAATAAAGATGAATTGAGGTAATGGGACCTATTTTAACTTAGATTTTCACCCTCCAAGGAGATGCTTAAGCTCTCCTCATCAAAGTGTCATAATGGAAACACCTCTAGGCTTGTGGGTAGCCTAAGGATGAGGTCAAGCTCTAGATAGGGCTAGCTCCCTTGATGTACCACTTTGGATCACAACTACACCTACACTTTAGGGGAGAAAGGGAGAGAGATAAATAAAATAAAACTATTATAATGGAGGTGATACACCAAATAAGATGATGAATTATAACTAGTATCTTGTTACAAATGATAACAAAGGACTAACCAAACATACACTCCTTTAATCTACATCTTCTCACATCAATGTTACATTATGAGGTTATGGATGAATGTGCAAAGTTAGGAGGACTATACAAGAGGCATTGATTAACACTAATGAATATAATAACTCACTCAATCCTTAACATTTCCTAGAATAATTCACATGAACTACAAGAAGAAGCTTTCTAACTACAAATATGGTGAAAGAATGAGACAATATGCTAAGGAATCCATAGTCTTCACTAAGAAAGATCCAACATTCAAGTAGAATACACTATAAATAGTCATGAAGAGGTAAAAAATGAGTAGTATTATTGATAAAATGGTATTAAAATGTGTAGGTCTTCACCATACTCACATGGATCATAAGTTATAATGCCAAAATTGGTAGTTCTTATAGAACTTGAGAGAGAGAAGAGAAGAGAGAAGAACAAGGGTCATAAGGACACTCGTAAAGCTAATAAAATTAGTTATTTGTGCATGATAAAGTAATGTGTAATATAACATGAAAGGTAATGAAGCCCAAGTTTTCATCCAAGTCATCAGATGCTTGTAAAGTGGCATAAAATCCTCTTAACTGGCTCAAAAAAATTGCCCTCATGATTATAGCTTCTTGAACACCTCATAACTAACTAATAATAGTTTCAATGATTGGAATGAAGGGTAAGTCTTTTAGACATGCCTTTAAATTCATTGGTTTTAGTTGTAGTCTTATGGAATCATCTAGAAGTGAGACATCATCATTTATAGTCCAAAAAACTCTTCCTTCATGTACCCTACACATTTGGATTCCCAAAATGCATAATGTTTCCATTAAAATCTGTAAAAGGTAGTAATTGACATGTTTCAATACCCTACATGGGCTTAGAGGATCATGAACACCTTAAAATTAGTCTACTTGAAGTTTTCCACCCTTCTCACCACCATGTCCACTATGCCAATTTTTATTGGCTAAGATGAGATATCTTATTGATGAATTTATGAGTTTTTATGAGGCATGAAATGAATATGGGGAGTTATCACAAGTATTAATATTTCTCCCAAAGTTGGTTTCATCTTTAGACTCCTCCTAAAACCTGTACAATGCACAAAACAATTAATAAAATCTTGTTTTGTACCATGTTCATATAAGTCTACACATCCAAACCATGGGGATTATATTTAGGGATTCCTTTTCAAGGTCCAATCATCATCGTAGTCAAACTAGTCTATTAGAGTATCTTTCTAACTCTATTTATCCAAACTGATCTTTTTAAGGGTTTAATAAGTTTTTTTGAGTAGTTTGACCTCTTAAGGTTCATTCATAAAGATTTCATATTGAATTTGAAAAAAAATTACACAATATGGTTGTTCAAGGACCCTATTAACTTCTCTAAACCTATTAGGCCTCCATGCAAATCCTTCAAGGAGATGTGAGCACTCCAAGTTAGCCTATCAAGCTTGTTCTCACTTTTAGACAAGATTGATATTACTTTTGGGCTAGAAATGGCTTCCTTATGGTTTAATTTACACTATAAAATATTTAAAACTTCTTAATTAACCTTACCAACATGTCCAAATGATTTATAAATACTACTTAAGTATATAAGTGTGAATAACTCTTCATATGGCCTTGGCCTAAACCTTATCTAAAAGCCTATCTATACCTTTGGAGCCCAAAATGACATTTTTATGAATTATCTACATTAAAATAACCCTTAAATATCTTTTATTATCCTAATAACATGATATAATGAATTGGAAAGCTCACTTAGGTCCAAAAGTAAGAGTGACCTCTTGTTTGGATTCTAGGCATAACCATGTTTCATGAGCTTGTCTACATTTTTAGAGATCTAGACCCTTATATTTAGTTAATTTATTATAAATAAATATTTTGATGTTTTATTATATGTTTTATAACTTTTAAAACCCTTTTTCCATTTCCAAATAGCTCCTTGGTCACCCTTCATTCCCTTTTCCCCAAAACCTGCTAGTTTTGTGCATGAGGGGAGTGCCCTCTGTATGAGATAAAAAAGGGCACTACCATATTTACCCATAAAATTTTTAATAGTTTAATATATTATATAATTCATAAAGGTACTCTACACAAATTTTCAACTCTCTACTAGGTCATTTGACCCTTCAAAGGCCTCAATTTCTAAGATAAACTAGTTAGGCAAGGACTGTGTGCAAGAAATCTACTTTAGACTGTGTATTTCATCATTTAGGCCCCTCATTGATTTTTTTACCATTTAAAAAAGACTATGGAGGTTTTCATGATAATTATTAAGGAATTATATGTCTATTAAAAACCTCAAATCCTTAGATATTTTATCCCATATCCTGACTAGTCAAGACTGTATCCCATTTCTAACCGTGTTTTTGCCTTTGAAGGAACACCTGTAGGATATCTTTCATGAATTAAGATTATAATAAAAATTTTAAAACATTTATATAGTTAATTTTTTCCATCTCACACTTTTTTTTAATTCATTCATGCTTGGACTTAGCCTAAACCAACCCTCAGATACATTTTTCAGTTGGTTGTCTCCCTACAGTCACCTACAACTGATTATAGGTAGATTCCTATAGGTGTTTATGAGTTTGGAAGGCCATTATTCTTTATTTTTTAGATAATTGAAACGTTTATAAATTTTCAAATAACTTTTTTAAAACCATTACCATACCTTAACACTCATGTATGCAAGAAAAGATACCCTTCTCAAACTTGAACTCCATATTGGCTGAAGGTGCTTATTTTCATGGCCTGTGTATGGACTGAAGGTGTGTTTGGGGAACCAAAAAACAAAGTATCATTCCCTATAATTATATTTTAGTTCATGTATTCCAATTGAATCATTTAGAGCCACTAAAATATGGAACATAGACCTAATTTGTAACTTGGGTGGAGAAAGGTACTTTTTGGACTCAAGCCTGTAGGTTTCACTGCCTATTCTTAGTACATAAATTGACAAGTTTGAGCCATCTAAAAACCAATATCCATTTATAATATTATCTTAAAACTTTGAAATTTTATTATAATGGATGAAGGTTTAAAATTCTAGTAATCAAGATGATTTATAACTATCTGTATCCTTATCATAAGATACTCACCATATGCCCCTGGACCTTTGTTTTTCATTTTTAGGGAATTAAGTCCTTGAATTAGTCATTTGGTCTTTTTAAGGTTCCAACTTCTTTTTATATCAACCTATCCATTCCAAAATATCTTTCATGGTGTTTTCAACTCACCATGACCTCAATAAAGGTTTAAACACTTGTTTCATCACCTTAAAAAGGCCATTTAACCCTCTATGGTACCACTTGTAGGTGGTCATCAACATACATAGGTAATAAGTATGAGTTATAGGTAGTATGTAAGATGAAAAAGTCTATAAAAATTTTTATTCCTTCACCAAGCATATCAATTCACCTTTATCAATATTAATAGACTGAAACCCATATCAATCTTTCCACCTCTTAGCATGATGTTATCAAAAATCCTGTAGGTGTATTTTAATGGCTACCAAACTATATATATTATACATGACTGCTATAAATGTCTTTTGTGATACTTATATCAATTCGTCTTTATCAATATTAATATATTGAAACCCATATCAATCTTTCCACCTCTTAACATGATGTTATCAAAACTCCTGTAGGTGTATTTTAATGGCTACCAAACTATATATATTATACATGACTGCTATCAAGGTCTTTTGTGATACTTTGGGTATCCAAAATTACTTCCCATACCACAAGAACATGAAAATAATCCTTTATAATATCATTTTCTCCTTCATAAGCATGGTCAAAGTTCAAAACATGGTTGCAACTAAGAACAAATAGAGAGCTAATAGTGAGTGTGACAAGACTGGGTGTAGAAGACAAGGTCTAATGTTTCAAGATCCAACATGAAAGGAAGGTTGTATTTATATAATAATAACACGTAAAACATCACATCACATTCCTATGAGATCTCATCTGATAACCAAACATTTTGTAAACAAGGAAAACTAATTAAGAATGCACATGGTGGCACCTTATGCAACTTGAGATAATTTGCTCATCTAAACACCATGAAACATGAAAATAAGTATGTATATCATATAAAAATGTATAAAACATCCTATAAATTCAACATCACCAATTTATTCATAAGGATTTAACTAAAATGGATCAAAATCTATAAGGTACATGAAATAGTAAGTAGAAAGACACAATCAACTTCATGAGGATGGTTCATAAATCACATGACACCATTATTAAAAATATTGTAATTAAAATTAAGGTATGTTATTTTAATACAACCTCCCAAAATAATTTAAATGAAACCTCTTGAGTTGTCTGTATTAAGCACAAACTTGAAGGTCACTTTTGTATGTCTAGGAAAGTAAAGAAGGAGTAGAATGGTTTTGAATTAAAATTGGCACTTACAGAGAATGTAAATATTTTATATGAGTTTAAAGAAGATTAAAATATGTTTCATCACCTTCTCCCATCTGGCACACTTCCCCTTAGACTGTATAAGTGCCAAATGCTCCCTTTTTCAATTGGTTTCTTGAATTTTAGTTAAACAACCTGCAATATTCTGATTTAACTAACATTCTTGATAGGTAAACTGACCTATTAGATTATTGAAAATAAAAAATGACACATGGGCACCTTGGGGACCATGCCACTTGCATTTATGACCCTTAAAAGCCCACTAAATGACCCAAATTGACAAATTGACTAATATGACTAAGACCAAGGCTAGGATGACATCAAATAACATATAATACACCCCATGAAAATGTATTAGACCCCATAAAACATATAAAACTCATGTTTTTACCTATAGGGGTCCCAATTTGACCTAAAAGTCAAATTTGGTCAACAAATTAGTGACTCATAGGGGTAGTATGCCTGTTACACTAACTAGACCAACAGTCTCATCAATCCTTTGGGTTTAGGGAGTCAACTAAAATATGAAATAAACTAGAAGGATTTGACCATTTAACAGAAGATTTGATCAATACAATACCAATGACTACCTCAACCATATAAAGCAAAGACACACATAAAGTAAAAGAAACACACATGTGCTTCATGAGCACTTATGGAACACACACACTAAACTAAAAAAACTAACTCAAACACTAACTAACCTAAGATGATAACTTCCTCCTATATCAAAGGGAAAGTTTGAAACTCTTCTTGCTTCATGACATGAATGATTTAGTGAGACATGTAGCCTTTTGATCTTTGACATTGATGCCTCTAACTTTTTCATGATGTTTTCCAACTTCATTGGCATGATGTTTATTTAAAAATAGGTATCTTCAAATAGGTTGGATATAGAAATAAATATTATTTCATCCAAACATCCTCAACCTTCTCATGTGTATCTTTAATTTCAACCTCATTCTTGATTTCTATAGGGCTCTCAATAAGATTGGGTTTCTCCTCAATTACATGTTCTTCTAGATCATCAAGGATCTTTGCATACTCTATGTAATCTTGATCATTGTCCTCCATGGAAGATTATTTCTTCACCTTGTCATGTATTTGGCCCTCAACTTGGAAAAGTTCTTTAAGATCTTCAAAGAGCTTCATTTATAACTGCTAATCATCCTTGTCCTCTTTATCACCTAGAACCACTACCTCTTCAATATTTTCTTCTTAATATATGATGTCATTAAGCTGGTGTTATTCAATATCCAATGCATCTAATGGTGATTCAATATTAGGTTGAGGTATTGGGTCATCTTTAAGAACAACCTCTTACACATTGGTCTCAAGAAAATTTTCTAGGAATATAACCTCTTTGGGAAAGACTTGAAATTGTTCTCCATCCATGATAGAAAATTCATATTCATAATGAAGATGATCATCCAAAAAATTTTGATCAGATTTAAGTATTCTTTAAGGGATACAAGATCTTCCATATCTTCCTCCTTCATGGTGATGCCAAGATTAGGCATCTTAAAATCATGTGACCTAGCCCAATTAGGCTGCCAGGGAGATGCCTTCTTCAAGCAGGAGTTTTTAACTTTTATTAACTAGATTATATTGTTTAGGTTCCCATACCATAGGTCTATCAAGGCAAAGGGTGATGGGGTGAGGACAAGATGAACTAGCTAGTGGAGGTGGCACATAGAACTCAAAATCAGATTGAGAGTGAAATGCAAGGGGCTCTTTTGGAATCTCTTAAGGAAGGGGAGGTAGACCTTGGTCTAAAACAACTTGATTTTATTCCTTCCACTTGAGAATAAATTCATTCACATCTGATTTATCTTGAGGAATCTCTTGAGGAAGGGTGGATGGGGTTTGTTTAGGCATAGGATCTTCTCTTGGGTCTAAACCTTCCATCACACCTTGACTTAGTAGCTTCATCCTTAACTCTAACTATTCAATTTTGTTGGCTAGGTTCTCTTGTTAAAGTATATCTTGAAGTTAATATGCATCATAATGATGATGAGTAATACAAGGGGATTCATATGTAGGATAAGAGGTTTCTTGAGGAAGGGTGGGAGGGGCTTGCATAGGATCAAGTTCTTTCTCAATCTCACACTCTTTATCAAGGCCTTTATCTTATTTATTTTCCCATGAATCCACTATATTATTATAGATTAAGATGTTAGGATTAGGAGTCTCCTTTTTAGGCAGTGATTTAACTTAAGGAGTGGATGAAGTGTTTAAGGAACTTGGGATTTCCCTAGGCTTGGATTCTCCACCTTGTCTCCAACTTGGAATCTCAAATCTAGAGGTCTTCTCTTGAGGTGGGAATGTAATTAGAGAGGGAAATGAGGGATTGAATTATAATTCATTTACTGCTAACATGGATTATTTCATCTATATATTATCCAATTTAATTTTCCTTCAAAAACAAGGCTAGTCTTTTCAACTCTCTCTTCCACTTGATTTGGAAAAGGATGACTTTGACAATTTTGATTGGGCTCATGAGGAGAGATCAAATATGGATGATAGAAAACTTGGGTAAGTGGATATTAAGGTTGATAAACTTATTTAGGTTACCTCTCATTAATAATTGTCTTATTCTCTAAGGATGCAATCAAGCCACTCATATCTAGCATCTCATTTGAAAGCCTTTGCCAATTGGCTCTCTCAATAGGTGCCCATTCTCTTTTGACCAAATCTAGTGCATATGTTTCCTTTTGTATGAAATTTATAGGGACATCCTAACCTTGTACCATTAATGTATCAAGATATAACATACACTTCTCATATCCCAAAATATTTTTCTTGAAGGTGGAAATGGCTTGAGTTGAGAAGTGGCTAGGTTGACTAGGAGAAGCAAGATATTGAGGAGGCTAGCTATAAGATTGATACAAATCATGACAAGGATAGATATAGTGTTGATGAGGATCATGATAAGGTTGGAAATGGTCATAGAAAGACTGGTAATAGTCATACCAAGGTTGATAGGAATCATACAAAGGCTGATTAAGAATTCCATGAGCTAGAAATACCTCACCAAATTGTGTAAGACAAAACTCAACACCAAAATTAGCCATGAAACCTCATTTAAAGAAATAATAAAAAGGAAAATTTTACCAATAAGAACCTACTAATAGGGTCACTAAAATTCTAAAGTCTAAATCCTTAAAAAAATCTTATGAACATCAATCCAGGGTCTGGCCCACTATACATCAAGGCCTCTAGTTTCCTAGAGGTATTAGCCAGATTGAAGAGGCATAACATAAATTCAGAGCCCAATTTGGATAGGGGAGATGACAACCCACCAAGTGAGATATGGAAAATTCCCCCCCTATAATAGCACTTGTTTCTTGGACCATCTTCAAGACCTCCTCTAGAACAACCACAAGTTAGAATGCAACAACCTCAAATATAAGTTGTATAAGGAACTAGCAAGGAGAAATTAGAGGAGATAACTAGTGAAGGAGGATCATTTTCAGCCCCACCTAAAAGACTAGAGTCTCTAATAGAGTTCTTGGATATGATTTCATTAGAGCCTAGAGAGATAGTAGAGGATTCCCTCAAGGTTCTTGCTAAGGCATATGGGTCAGATGAAGAAGAATAAAAAACTGAGGAACCCTAAGCCTAGGTTAAGGAAGTAGAGGAAGATAGGGTAAAGGAGGTTTCTTTGGACATGGTTATAGTTGTACACCTACAAAAAGGAAAGCTAAGTTGGTTATTGGTCCTAGTTGGGAAAAATAATCCCAAGTTGACCTTCACCCCTGCATGAGTGAGGTTAACTTATTCAATGATAAATATCTCATTCATGGGCCAATTATCCATGAATGGTTCATTTATGGGAAGATGTATAATATTACCACTTTATCTCATTCATGGGCCTTGACCCAAATAATCCACATTGATGTCCATGAATAAGTCAATCCATGGATATTAGATTTGATGAAATAAGAATAAGAGATAAGAATAATTACCATGTAGGACCAAGTGGTACATAAATGGACACTTTAGGAGCCTCAAGTAACACACATGTAGACACTCTTGAGCCTCTTAAATCCACAGAGTCATCGGTTAATGTGTATTTCAATCCAAAAATAATAGGATTAGAAAGGGTCACCACCAAAAATAACATGGTTAGAGGTGAAGAAGTTACATTTCAAAAGGCTGAACCATTTATTGGTTTAACTCCCATTAGAGGTCGTAGGCCTAGTGAACATCCTATTCATGAGGAGAACATTGAAGTAATAGCTGATGCTCATTTAGATTAGCTCAAAGTAGGTATCAGAGGCATGAAGCAAAAGATACAAAACTTGGAGAAAGAAATGGAGAATATGGAAACACAGGCTATCTTGTTGGTCTGAGAGGCTATAATAAATATGCTTGAGGCATTTTTCTATGACATGTTTAACTCCTCAAAGTCGATGAAGGTGAGGTAGAGTATATTGACCCAGCAAGGTGAACTAGCCAAAGGTTTTTTAAGCTAATGGAAGAGCTTAGAAGATAAAATAAGGGAGCTTATCAATATAAAGGTAGGATTTTTGGATTTAAAAACATCATCTTGGCCCACTTGAATGCAATATTGGGGATATTTGTTGATAAAATCCAAATTCTAAGTTTTTGGTCAAAGAGCTTAGAGAGACTCCTGGGAGATGATGAAGAACTAATAAGTAGAATTGAATAACTTCTTGGCACCATTTTGGCCAATGCCATAAATTATAGCTCCTTGGGCATCATTGATGATGATGATTACAAGCACAGAGACACTTTGGTAATGAAAAAAGTGAGGAACAAGAGTTAAGGCCAATTTTGAAGTGATAATAGCTGAGTCATAAGCATGATCTTCACTACTGAAGAGAAGATTACTAAATTTAGGAGAATCAAGGAGGCCATGGAAAGAAATGTTAGGTATTTAAATGATGTGGTTGATCCATAATATGATTACTTCTTGAAACTAATTATTGATTTTGAGCTAGTCAGTGAAAAACATTAGAGGGCCATGGAGATTATTCAAGAGCAGTAAGAGATCCCTTCAGCCTAGGGCCCACTAGATAACTAATAATATTCCATTCTATGTAAAGATTTGTAATATTTAAATATGGAATATACATTTGTAAAGGCATATGCTAGTTGGTTAGAATATTTGCACATAGGTCAGTCTATTTTGGAAAAAAATAAATATTCTAGAACTGTGAAGAAGGATAACTATCCTTATCTTTCTACATGTGTAATATTATGACTGATTGATATACTACCTTATTCTCCTATAAAATATAGTATTACCATTTTTTAAAGGGAGGGAGTCATGAGCCAAAACTTTTATACTTTTGATCAATTAATATAATCAAGGAATAATGAAAAGTTTATCCAAAATTTGTTTGTATCAATTATTACATGGTTTCTCTCTCAATTGCTTGTTCTAAGTCTTGAATGTGAATGGTTTTTATGAATTCTAAATGTGCATCTTTGATATAGGGTTTCTAATTTGTGCTAATTCTATATTATGTGAATGTTATTAAACTTTGATTCATTTTATTTGCTCTACATTGGGATGTGTAAATGTTATTTGAATGCAACAGTAAACCTTTAAGGCAAAGTTAGTTCATACTTGTATTATTTCATATTTTCATTAGATATTTACTTGGTATATAGTGAAATTTTAGAATCTATTATTTCACATTATATATTAGTTAAATTCATGTTTATTTGAAATTAAAACCTTTTCATGGTGTTTAAGGCAAAGATCAACAATCGCATACTTTCTTTCCGCCCTACCCTTGCTTTTACTTCTTTTTTGACTAAATCACTCTAGTTTAGATCTCATTGTAAATTTACACTTAATTTAGTCTTTAGTGTATAAATTTTATCATAATTCACTAATATAATCATATATGCTTAAAATTTTCAAATATTAAGGACCATGATGGTTCCCAACCACCAATCAATATAAATTTTTGGAATAGTTTAATTTGCTCTGCCTCTATTTCACCACAAGTAACTAGAATACCAAAACCTACTACTCATGCTATGAATTATTAAAATTATAAAATGGGAAGTATTATTTAAACACTAAGAGAACCTATGATACATGTAGAGGCATCAATAGGATGAGCTGCATTGGCACTAGAAGGAGGACTCTTGGTGAATTTATTGAATATTTGCTAGTCTTAGTATGTTTTAACCAAAGGTTGGCATTATATTTATGCATTTGTATAATTATTTGCTTAAAAGCATAAATATCATTAATATTTTTGGTCTTCAACCCATAATTGTGCTTCTTTTAGATAAATATCAAAAATCTTTGAGGTCAAATGCTTAATTTTGGTAAAGATAGCTTAAGAACTGACGATCTATAGTATTTGAGGTTAGAATAGCTTGTTTTGATCAAATATTGATAGATATTTTACATATATACGTTTATTTGAGCTTAGAATTGTAGATATATACCATATTTACATAATAATACCCATATTTTAGTTAACTTAATTAAAATTTGATGCCCTTTGTTTTTTATACATATATCTTTGCAAAATTAGCTTAATGTGAAAATTTGAGTCCTATTATTTGTAAGGGTTGGTTTGATGCATCACATCTTAAATAGGAACCTAAGTTCTTAAGATATAATTTCTAAAAATTTGGACAAGATCACATTCAAAGACAAAATAATATCTGTTGGAACTAGACACCCATAGAAGAGCCAAGCAAGACCAAGGTAGACATAGACATTCAAAGTCTTTGCCAAATTTACCACTCCAAGGTACTCTTACATTCAACCTTTACCAAGGTATGGCCTAGTTAGTAATATCTCCTATCAATGTATAATGCGAAGTTCATGACTTTCCTCACAATACTAAAAAGTATTTACCAACTTTTAGTCCTAATGGTATTATAACAATAGAAGAACATGTTAAATTATTCAAGGCTATATTAAGATTGTTAAATGTAATTCATGAGGATGTAACATGCAGGTTATTCCCTTTTACATATAAATATGTTGTATATGATTGGTTCCTAAACCTACCTAATGATTTCATAACCACATGGGATAAATTCAACAACATATTCATTAACCAATTTGGCAAAATAATTAGCCCCTATGTCTTATACCAATAATTTACCACCATAAAAAGGGATGACAATAAACTTATAAAATATTTCAATGCTAGGTTCCAAAATATATACAATAGAACCATTTACCCTTATAAACTTCATCATGAATTATCCTTGAAAATATATAAAGATTCTCTTGATCCCATGACCTTAGTATTCATAAAGAGGGTTGTAGGTCCTATGAACACACTAGCTTTAGCTTATGCTAAGATTGTGATCATCAATGACAAAATTCAATCTCAAGGATAGATATCCTATATTGTTCCCAATGTCAACCCACATATACTTACCTTGAATGTCTTTCCTAACAAAAAATATAATGTGCCTTCTCTCAACCAACTCCCAAATATAAAAAAATTACATCTAAGACATGTTGATCCTAACCAGAATTTGGGGTTCTTGAATCACCCTGATAATAATGGATTTAATGCAAATGATCACAGGACTTTAGTACCAACCACTAGTGCCAATGGAAACTAAGTTCATAATTTAGAAGCCACCAAAATTAAGAATGCATCCATTTTAAAAATGGTCCAAAAATTAAGTATTAACTTCCTTCAACTGCAAAAATAAGTTGGTAATACTGGGGAACTTTTGGTAGAAACTTTTCTTTCCAAAATTTCAATAGGCCTAATAATAGGTTTAATAATGATAGTTTCTACAACAATAAGAATAGTGAACCATCTTTTGAAAAGAAGACTATGAATTTTAATCTTATTGACATTGCTTTGCCTAATAATTATAAATACCATTGTACTACTAAGCATGGTGAAATTGATTGTATTAAATTCTATAAATATTTGGAAGAAATTCAAGAAGAATTAGATACTTTTGAGGTAGTACCTAAAAAATATAATGGCACAAGTACTTTAGGATCCAAGCCTACTAACTATACCTTCATGGCGGAGATGTTTGATTTCCCCTTCAAAGAAGACAATGAACTTAATGATGTTCTTGAATAAGTTCATTCCTTCTATTAGTTATTGAAGAAGACATGCCCTCTAAGGAATAGAGAATAGAGGGAAATTTTGACTATTTACACTCCTCCAAAAAACTTTAGTACTCCTTCAGATACCACTTTTGATAATAATCTAAAGCCTCCAAAGGTAAGTACTTAAAATCCTAGTATTGATGCTTCCAATTCTTCCAATAGGACTGGTTATAACATTATAGAAGACATGATGAAAATCAAAGCTAATATTACCTTGCATAAGTTGACACAAATCATAAAACAAAGAGATCTATTGCTAGGATCCTTGTCCAAAAAATATGGCAATACGTCCAAAACTGATAATGCTAATGTAGATATGTATAAAGATAAAATAGAGTCCCCACCCTTATTAGTTATAGTCAAAATGTTTGGTAAAAAAATGCATAGCTATTTTTTAGATTCTGGTGCCTCTACAAATATTATGCCTATAGGTGTTTATAAGCAACTTGGTTTGACCCCCATTAAGCCTAATGGGATTGTTACCCAATTAAATAAGTGTAGGGTCAAGGTGATTGGAGAATTATTAAATGTCCACATGTACTTGGCTTCTGAGCCAAGGGTCCAACAATTTATAGGTATCTAGGTAGTAGATATCCCTGACACATATGGACTGCTTTTAAGTAAAGAATGGACAAAGGCTTTAAATGGGTATATGTCTACATATTATTCAAACCTATGGCTATCTTGGAAGTGAGTTACCAACCAGATCAAGGTTGAAAGGGAGACAAGGATGAAGCACATGATTCCTTAGTATAATGCTATCAATGAAATGGTCAACATAATTGATTCTGATTTAGGATTTTTCACCACAAAAATTGTTAAGGTGTGTGATCCTAAAGTTTATAACATTGTGCCTAGGCTATGGAATTTTCATTTTGATGGGGCTAGGTGTATATCTAGGTTTAGAGTAGGCATTGTTATAATTAAACCTATTGGTAAGAAATATCATGGTTCTTACAGGATTTAATTTCCTTTCACCAATAAACTTGTAGAATATGAGGCCCTTATTTTGGGTCTACAATTTTCCATCAAAAATCAAGTCAAGGAACTAATAATCTATGGTGATTCATAACTAGTAGTTAATCAAGTAAGAAGCAAGTATCAATGCAAACTATCTTACCTAAGGAGGTATGAATTTAGGTTCTAGGATCTACTGAAATCTTTTGATGCCTTCAATATTTTTTTTATCCTTAGGGAGGAAAATAAAGTTGCTAATGAGTTGGCATCTAATGCATCTAATCTCATGCCTAACTAAGATTCAACAAACTTTAGTATTGAGGTAATACATTGTCTTTCTACCCTAGATAATGTGAACCATCTTTAGATCTTTAGGGATGACCAATAAATCCTAAGCTTCATGACTAGTTCAAGAGCATTTGAGGCTCAGATCATTGATGAGGCTGATGAAAATGCATTTAGAGAAGACAAGTTTGATGGCAAAGTCATTCAATTAAATAATAATAAAATTCCCAAGGGGATGATTTCATTGGAAAGGTTACTTGATCAAGACAAGCTAGTTGAAGATTTTGAGGTTCCCAAGATAAGTGGAAAGGACTACAATGTTGTTGATCTTAGACCCCAATATCAACCTTAGCTGGTTAACATTGGACAATCTTGCACTAGTATTGAGAACAAGAAAGCTAAGGAGATATTGAAAAAATACAAATATGTCATAGCTTGGTCATATGATGACTTCAATATCTTTTATCCAAGAGTCATCACCCATACTATACCTCTCAAGGAAGATTGCAAATCCTTCAGGAATAAACAAAGACCTATGAATCCTATTTTAGAACCCATGATATTCAAAGAAGTCAAGAGGTTGTTATATGCTATAATTATGTTTCCCATTAGGCACTCTACCTGAGTGGCCAATTTAGTACCAGTTATAAATAAGAAAGGTGAAATTAGACTATGTATTGATTTTATAAATCTAAATAGAGCATTTGAAAAGGATAATTATCCTCTTCCTTCTCTTTACCAAGTGATACAAATTGTTTCAAGATCAGCCATGATGTCTTTTCTTGATGGTATATTAGGATACAATCAAGTGTTGGTAGGCAAAGATGACAAGATAAAAATAGCATTCATAATTAAGTGGGGAATATTTACATACAAGAGAATGCCTTTTAGATTGATAAATTTAGGGGCCACTTTTCAAAGGGCCATGGACCATGCCTTCCAAGCCATGATTAGTAAGTGTATTATAATTTACATGGATGATCCAATTATTTTCTCTAAGAATAGGGAGAATCATTTCATGTATCTACATCAAGTATTTGAAAGTTATATAAGGTATGGGATATCCCTCAACCTTAAGAAGATCATTTTTATGTTGGTGAAGGTAAACTATTGGGCCATGTTATCACTAAGGATGGAATTCACATAGATCTTGAAAGAGTGGAAGCCATATCCAAGATAGAGCCTCCCAATAGTAAAAAAGAATTAAAATATTTATTTGGTAAGATAAAATTTGTGAGAAAATTCATTTCTAGCTTTGAATAGATTGTGAAGCCATTAACTGATATGCTGAAGAAGGATGATAAAGTCTCATGAAATGAGGAATCTAAGAAGGCCTTTGAGGACATCAAAAGTGCAATCAGCCAAGCTCCAGTCTTAAGAAGTCCTAAATTTTTAAAGGATTTTTACCTCTACTCTTTTTCCTCTAATCACACTATTATTGTAGTCTTAACTCAGAAAATAGAAGGATTTGACCATCTAATTACTTTTATGAGAACTTATTTTAAAAATGTTGAGTTAAATTATCCTTTAACTGATAAACAAGACTTTGCATTAGTTAAAGCTATCAAAAAATTTAGGCACTACATTATTAGGAACAAAGTGCATGCCATTCTACCAAATCCAACCACTAAGATAATGCTAAGCCATTGTGAACTTGGAGAGCAAAGAGGTAAGTGGATGTTTATCCTCCAAGAATATGGCATATAGATGAAGACCGCAAAATTGGTAAGATGTCAAGGTTTGATTCAAATTATTGCCAATACCAGACCTAAGCTAAGTATTATGTAAGTTGATCAACAAAAATTCCAAGCTAATGAATGGTATGACTCCATTGTTCACTTAATAATTAATGGCAATTATCTTGAAAGGCTAACTAGGGAACAAAGGAGAGCTCTAAGGCTCAAAGTATCTCATTATCCCATAAAAATGGAGTCTTTTACTAAAAAAACATTAAAGGTGTATACTTGAGATGTGTTTCTAAGGAAGAAGTTGCTGAGGTAATGAGCACTTTCCATGAGAATTTGGGAAGTGGGAATCCATTAGGAATAATAAACCACAAGATCCTCAAGGCTAGTTATTATTGGCCCACCATATTCAAAGATGCTCATAAACATGTAAGATAATCTCATTCATGACAGATATTCAACACTAAGGATCCAAAGGCAATAATTCCTTTAAAGTCAATCATGTTTGACAAACCCTTTACCCAGTGGGGGCTAGACATTGTAGGGGTAATCAACCCCAACTCATCAAAATGTCACAAGTATGTTCTAATAGCTACTGATTAATGCATTATATGGACTGAAGCAGTAGCCACCAAGTAATGTAGAACAAAAGAAGTGATCAAGTTTTCAGAAGAAAGCATATGTACCAGATTTGGGACTCTAGTCTCTTTGGCATGTGACAATGGGTTAACATTCACATCCATATAGATGACATATTGGGAATATGATAATAACATTATTCTCAATTTTTCATCTAACCATTATACTCAAGGTAATGGAGTGTCTGAATCAACTAGTAAGAACTTAATGTACGCCATTAAGAAGTCTTTTATAGGCAAACCTAGAACATGGCATAAGCTTCTTAAGTAGGCCCTTTGGGCAGATAGAACAAGAGTCAATTAGGATCTTAAAGAATCTCCCTTCTTGCTAGTATTTGGTCATGAACCTATATTTCCCATCACACTTAAGCTACCAAACTACAAGTTTATGGAAGATTATATGGAGGAAGATTAAAAATTTGTAAAATCAAGGCCATTGGACATTATTTAGATGAAAGATGCATGAGAAAAGGATTTTGATAACTTTAGTAGACACCAAACTACAATAAAGAGGTGGTTTGACAAGAGATAAAAGATCAAGGTGTTCAGACAAAGAGAATTCATTCTTCTTTGGGACAAAGCATAAGAGCCTAAGGGAAAACATGGCAAGTTCACACCTTTATGGATTGGCTCTTATTAGATTGTAGATACACTTGGAGATAACACCTTTAGACTTAAAGACCTGTAAGGAGAAGAGTTTACATTGCCCACCAATGGGAAATATCTCAAGCATTTTTTCTCTGCCACTCCTCCTAGGGTCTTCATGGAGTAAATCTATAAGATAATTAGAGTTAACATAGGTAGGCTAGTTAGTTTCCTTTAGCTCTTTCTTCATGTCCCTTATTTGTATATAAGTATGTATATATATTTTTAATTCCCTTTTGCTTCCTTCTTTGTTTCTTTCTATTGTGTGTGTGTTTCTTGTTGTTTTGTTCCTTGCTTTCAATAAGTCCTTTTTGGAAACCCTCAGTTAAAAATTCCTTAGCTTGATTAAAAATCCAGAAGTTCATAAATGCTAGTGTGAAACTCATAAATATGTTGATCATGGATTTGAGATATGTCTTGATGTTATGATTTAAAGAAACTAGTAAGGATCCATGAATAGGTTAATCATTCCAAAATACCTTAAACATTATCTTGACCTGAACTTGGTTTTAAGAAGAATTACACATGTAGAATAAAAGTTAAATCCATTAAGGTACTATCATGCTTGCACTTAACAAACATCATTACCTGGGATAAAGCTTGTAATCATAGGTGATTATATGAGGATTAGACATAACCAAATCATTAAACATGGCTACCCTAGTTCCAAACCTTTGTTGAAAGCCTAAAAAACCCAAAATACAAAAGAATATAAGAACTTATTGCAAAATCAAAAGCTTCTCAAGTAAAGATGGTTCTGGTAATCTCCACCAAGGTTATGGACACTTAGATGGCATTGGAGTAAGTCCATGAGTGCAGCCAAAGTCATCTCTATAAGGGCTATGGATGTCTACCTAGCAATAGAGCAATGACCAAGCCTTCCCTAAACTAGAAACATGGTTTTTAATAAATATCTAAACATGCTCCAAGTCAGTGTTAATGATTAAAGGTATGAAATTTGGAAGTTGTCCCCTGAATCCCATGGAAAATAGTAAGTGGAATCAAAGCACACACACATCATGGCTATGTCTTGATGTTTGATCCTAAGTTTGCATGTGCAAAGATTGTTTCAACCATGAACTGATCTTGATGATGGCATTAGTCAAGTAAGATCAATGACCTAGTTAGTTGTCTAAACTAGAGTCTCTAAGTTCTAAAATATTGCTATGTTTCCCTTAGAAGTTACTATTTGTTGAGGTAAACATACCCCCATTTATGAAAAATAGGGACCCTTGTGATTACTTTGAGCCTTAACACTGAAAGTGATATTTTTCACTTTATTAGAATTTGAAGATCATCCACACCTAATGAAATTGGACATTTTATTTAGGGTTTTGATTTAACCTTGCCTAATGTTGCTAATAACTGATCCTTGTGTCTTAAGTTGTAGGTTTTATGGATTTTATTATAGATCATTCTTGGAATTTACAGATTAACCATATTTAGACTTTTACTAGCCTTGAATCTATGGCAACTTACATTTGGTTTCATGTGATGAAACCCTCCTTTCACAAACCCTAGCTTAGACCTTTGATTCAAATTTAATTATGGTGAGAACAGAGTTGGTGGGAATATTTTGGATGAACTTTGGACTTAAACCTAATTTTTATGTTAAGGCCTAGTCATATTTTTCAACATAACCAAACCTTAGCCTAAAAACCATGCTTGGTCCCCTTTTATTTTCCCCCTTCCTTTTATTATGTTTTTCAATGTGGTCTAATGTTTATGTTTATATGATATTTTACTTTATCATGGTCTCCTTTATCATATTCTTATCCTAAATTCTTAACCCTAAGTCCCTATTCATATTTATGAACACAAATGAGACCTTAGTCTTAAAACATTAGCCTTAGTCTTAAGCACCTCACTTATTTATATATTCAATGACTCTCACTTAATTATGAGGGTAGCTCTGATGAAGTATAGTTGGCCTAAAAAACTTAATGCCTTTGATCCATCAGACCAATCCTTTGCAAGCCCCTAGATCATGATCGATGATCTATGCTTCAATGGGATTGAAGATCGGATGATGCAAGATCATCCTCAAGTTAAAGTGCTCCCTTTTATCAAACATAGACTTAGCCTAAGTTTTACCCTAGGGTCTCATTGTATTTTTTAATATAATGAAACCTTAGGATAAAAATTATGCTATAGATTTAATATTTTAAAAGATCCAATCAATTTTAAGTGTCTAGATAATGATTGATGGTCCACATCTACTCGCATATAGAAGATCTAATGAAGTAAACATGGTAATAAAAATTCAAATGATAAGGAGGCCCATAGAGCAACCACATAGCACTCCTACAATCAAGATTGATAGTAAAGGGTCCCATGCATTTAAAAATTAGACTTAACCTAAGTTTTTATCCTAAGGTTCATTGTATTTTTTAATACAATAGAAACTTAGGATAAAACCTTAGGTTATGACTATAATATTCAAAGGGACTTATTTTATCATGATTATAATCTTAGGTTTTTTGTCTTAGTCTAATTTTTATGACATGATCTCGAGTTGACTTGATATCCTTTATGGTTTTAGGAACCAATGGTGTGCATCTACCTGGATCTTGATCGATTATCCATGGTTAATTAGAATAGATGATCAAATGAAGCATATTGAATCAAAGATCTATGGACCAAAGGGAATTCATGAGCTTAAAATTGACATTCTCATGACCATAATTTTATTTTCATAAGGATATTATTGACATCCACAAGACCATCAAATTTAATCCCATAAAACCCAATTATTCATGAACTCAAATTTGACATTCTCGTTACTATCATTTTGCACCTGTGAGGCCATCATTGATGTCTATGAGGCCATCAAATTTAAGCTCATCAAATGTATTACTTAGGCTATGAATATGGTTTGTAAACATGGATAAATTCTATTTTTAATCAATGGAACCCCTCAAAATATGTTCAAACACTTAAAACCTATAAACTTCAAATGATAAAATGATCTCACAATTTAAATACTTGTAGACATATATTTAATCTAAGTCTATTTCCTAAGGTTATAATTGTGTTTATTTAAATGAAATAAACCTTAGGATAGAGAATTATATTAATTATTATTTTAAAATGTCCTTGTGACATAAAAATTATCTTAAAATGCTTTTAACATAAGGTTTCATCATGTTTATTAATACGATAAAACCCTAGGTTAAAACCTAGAAGATTGGACCACTTGTTATTTGGGCCCCTTTAGGTGCATTCTAAGACTTAGATTAAACATTTAACCTAAATTTTACATCATGTTTATCAATACAAAATAAACCTTAGCCTAAATTATTTAGCCTAGGTCCCTTTTATATGTGTTTTGAAAACTTAGCATAAATATTTTATCCGAATGTATGCATCATGTTTATTAATGTGAAATAAATTTTAGCCTAAAGTATTTATCCTAAGTACCTTCCTATGTCTCAACACTAATTAAATTTCACATTGCTTACAAGATCAATGGTTCTCACTTCATCATGGAGGCTGGTCAGACGGAGTGAAAAGACTCGATGAATCTAAAACATTTGATCCATCAGACCAATGGCATACACCCATTCAGATCATAATCGATGGTCTACACTTTCTCATGAGAGGTGATTAGATGGAGAACAAATATCAAATACTATTAAACAAAACCTTGAGGGCCTACAAGAGTAACACATGGGGAGCATGCATTCACTACATAGAATACAAAGCCTAGAATGCCCGTGAAGCTGCCGAGTGGCACAACTATAGGGCTTGACATAAAATAACTAATGACTCTAAAGCCTCATGATCATTATCAATGATCCACATTGATCCATAAACAAGAATCTGAAGATGCAAAGGAAAATAAAATTTTCAAAAGATAATGGCTAGTCCCTTAAGGCATTTATGAAAAATTCCATGAAAGCTGCCAAATGGATGCCAAATGGGTACCACACAATCAAAAAACAATAAAATTAAATATTTTAAGTGATTGAAAATGCAAAGGTATAAAATCATGGGTCTCAATCAAATTTGAGACATGAATGAGCCTAAGTAAAAATTTCCATCACCATTAAATCTTCAAAAAATCCATAGCATCCATGAAATCCCTTATTTAAGCTTGGATTAATCACAATCAAATAGAAAAGAGTTCAATTGCAATCTGATCAATAAAAAGTTGACCCATAGATACTTGTAATTCCATGGTGAATAATTTTCAAGTCTCACATCCATGGTACCTCACAAATAACAACAAAGGGATGAAATTGAATTGTATTTAACTTCAAATAATGAAGGAAGGGTTTTGAAGGATATAGACCTAGATACTATAACATTAAACAATGGGAATAGGAATTGGTCTAAGATCTTCTAGACCATTAAGGAGATAGAAGCTCTTATAAGGTAAGAACAAAAGAGTGAAACCATCCTATAGAGATACAATGACCTCGTCTCCATCTAGATGACTAGCCTCCACTATGTTGCTACTAAGCCCGATGTATTACACTACATTGATGTCCTTGCTCCTCTTTTCAAAGATTATAAAATTGAGAAAGATTCGATAGTCCATGATCATAGATTTAAGAAAATAGAATATATTTCCCCCCCTTGATTTTGAACACTACTATAAGCTGTGTAAGCTACAAATATAATTACCCACCATTATAGAGTGGACTGGAAAGCATAACTTAAATGTAATCCTTACCCCATGGCTATTTATTGGAACCCAAGTAATCTATGACCCCAAAGGGAAAATTCTAATTTGTCCAATTCAGGGAGGGGATTAGGATAAGTATGACCTTATTGAATAGATTATCTAGAATCCCCTCCACCACACATATTGACAAAGTCTAGGTTCCCTATGTTTACTGTTGACCAATTTTTCCCACAGGCAAAATCATGGTCACCTCCTCCCCTTGCTATTCGAAAATAGTTATTTCCAGGTTGCAAGTTCAATACCAATGGTTCTCTGCTTGGTTCAACATGATTGTTTCAGTCTTTTGGTTCAACTGGTTGGATTATCAGCAATTGTTTTATCTTCTTCAAAGTCCAACGGCCTTGTTCCAGCTTAGTCCAGTTCTTTGGTTCATCGGCCTGGCACTTTGGTTTAGTGGCCTAGTTCATTGGTTCAGCCTTGGTTCGTTGGTCTAGTCCAAGTTCACACCCTAGTGGAGGACCAGCACTTCAAATGAAGAGGACCCAAGTTCAATGCCAGTGGTTCAAAGTCTAAAGTTTAAATGAGTTCAATGAATTTTAACCAAGTCTTGAATTCCTTCGAGCATGGCTTAATACAAATGCAAAGGGGCAGGCACAGCTTAGGCAAAGTGCAGATAGAATTTCTGTGGACTTTTTGTCGATGGGAAAACATCTGTGGATAAAAGTCCATGGGGAAATTGTCTTCAAACTCAAAGCCTGCAGGAGCCTGGAAAAAAGTCCACGAAAACATTTAAAGGCCCAGCAGACCTTCTGAAGGCAAACAAGGACCCACCGAAGTGTATACAAGGTAGAGGAGCTACTTGAGAGGATGTTAGGACTAAAGCAAGCCACATAAGAAGTCATAAGGCCTGATGACGACCCAGAAGATGTCAAGTTTGATGAAGTGAGGATGGTTGTTGGTTTTAAAAAAACAAAGAGAGCACTAACCAACCAGGAGCCCAAATGTAGTGACCTGCTAGGAAGTTCACCCTAGGGGCCGAATGAGTCAGATAAGACAGAATAAATAAAATACAAAGTGACAAGCATGGTTCTAGCAAGCCTCTTCTAGAAGGATGACGTCGGTAGCAGTGTTTTCTTCTTCCCAATGAAGGATGCGATAGCCCACTTGCAAGCAAGGAGCGCCAATGAGCCTCTTGTATTTTTTCCATATAAGATCATGATTTGGTCATTTTGTAATAATCTTCCACTTTTGCTAAGGTGCAGCCCTAGCAAAATTTCACCTGAATCAAATAAAATTCAATTTTTACCTCCATTTGGATAGATATTTTTAGAGTATGCCTTGAGTGTTTATCTGTGTTTAGTCATTATTTCTTGATGCTCTCACAAGTTCAACACCAGTAGACCTATTGTCTACAAGGTGCCATTTCTATAGCTGAAAGGAGAAGAGCTAACATTTGGAAGACTAGGATGGAGGAAGTTACTCACAATGTGAATTTCAAAATGCCTCAGTGATTTTCTATTTCCTATGTTTTTGTGAAAGCCTCCCTACTAGTTTCTTGCAGCCTGGTCCTTCTGCCAAATGTGTAGAGTATGTATGTATTTTTTTAATTCTGAGTGTGGATGTGTGAAGGTCATTTCATTTTGGTGTATCACCTCCTTAGAGTAGTTTGTTTTTCCTGCAGTCTCCTTTCCCTTTTCCAATCCACCCATTATATAGCTGTCTATATATATACCTACATTTTGCACTTGTTGAAACAAACATGATACATCAAAGGGAGCTAGCCCTTATCTAGAGACTCTCCCCTCCAGCTTCGCCAGTCTCATAGGTGAGAGGGGAGTTTCCATGTTGTGAGGAGAAGACAGGAATTTGACTTCCTATCAAAGGGTACAATTTTCCTACATCAACAGTTCTGGCATGCCCGGTGGGACACACAGTTTGACAATGAAGTAAGGTTTCATTATTGATGCTGGTCCTGTTATAGCAAATCAAAGTTTTTAGCATCTAGTGACTCCAAGTTAAATCTGCTAGTTAAGCATCTTGGTGCCATTAGAAATCATTTCTTGTATGTATATTTCCTTTGCTCAAAATCATGGGTCTAGTTTTCCTTCATATGATTTTGATCAGACTAAATTTCTTTATAGAATCCCCTCAAGTATCTCTCCTAGTTGCCTTGCAACTATAAAGGAGATGGCGCTAGAATTAGAAATTAATAGGCTAGAAGAGTAGTATAGATATCACCAGGAGCTGATGTATGAAGAGGAGTGCTTGTTTGGGCAAGTGCAAGCCTTGCAACCCATTGTGGAGGGGACAAAAAAATGGAGAAATCCATTTATTCAAGGTAATTAGCCTTGTGTACCCCCTCCTAATCTGAAGAAAATCCCCTCTTTTACACTAAATCCTTTTTATCAGATTGCACTTGCCCACTCTAGCTCATCAAATGCAGTTGCTCCCAATCCCATGTGCCTGGCTTTCCAACATCAAATGACATTAGATCAACCTCCCTTGGAGATGAACCTTATAAACTCCTTAAATCATGAATTTTCCATTAAGAATAGTACCAAAAACTAGCACATCCCTCTTCTAGAGACTCCTCCAGTGCATCAATAGTCTTTTCCTTGCATTCCCCAACCTCTGCAAGTCCTTCAGCATGATATGCAGATTTCGAGTTGGAGGAAGGAATGCCAGGAACTAGCTCTAAGATTTGGAGAGGATCATGCTGGTGACCTCCAAGAAAGACTCTTTTAGGATAACCTAGCCAAACAAATTAAAGATTTAGAGGCTAGGGTGAAGCTGCTCCTTGAAAGAGAGATAAATTTTCAGACCTTGTGGAGGAGCTCCAGGACCTTGGAGAAAACAAAGTTGCTGCCTATTCACAAGAGAAAATTTTTAATTCAGAGATCTTGAACTGGGGGAAAATAGTAGAATCATGGGTTAGAATGGAAGAGAAGCAAGGTTTTTCTCAAAACCTTGAAGAAGCTAAAGTTGCGCCTGCTGATGATGATGCTAGAGACCTCCAGGAAAATCTTTTCCAAGAAGATCTAGCCAGGAGAATAGCAGAGTTGGAATCCAGAGAGAAATTCCTTAGCCAATGTGTAATGGACAGTTCAGAACAAATAACACATTCTATGTCTAAACACACCCCACCTACATATTTCCAAGAGAGTTATCAGGTCATACCTGATATTGATGAAGTGCTAATCAAATGGAATGAGGAGAATTATTTGATTCTAGCTCAAGGACTGCCTCCTCTTCCACATGTTTCCTCCACTTCACCTCTTCTTAAGGAAGGACCTATTCAATAGGAGGTGAGTGAGGAGCAGAAGATCTAATTTGTAGTTCTTCAGAAGGCTATCATGAGTGATAACAAAGATAGAATCATCATTGATGCTTCTTATGAAGACCTTATCAGCAATGGAGAAGATGTAGGTCTTGCATATATGTAGATGTTCCAGCAATATGAGGAGGAACAAAATCATGGTGAGCTCTCTTCCCCTTTGTTTGAGGAACTTCCTTGCTATTCTGATGATGAGGACGTCTACATTGAAGACCCTGAGTTAGAGGAGGATCAAGGGGATATTTTTGAAAATCTAGAAATTCTAATCAGCGAAGAGGAAAAAGACAGGTCTGTCTTCTTGGAGGAACGCCTTAAAGAAGAGAGTTTTGAAGAAAGAGGTGATGTTTTGTGGGATGAGCAATCATTTTGTGAGTCCATTTCAGACATCACCACAGTCACCCTTCTTCAAGAAGGCCAAGAGGAAGTAGATGATGAGTCTAATAGGATTTTCAATGAGACAAAAGAAAACAAGCCAGACCATGATACATTGCAGAAGGATTGTGCAGATCAAAGGGCTTTTGGTGATGAGCTAGTAGCTATTGATTTCTTGGTGTGGAGCACCAATATAAGGGACCAACATTCAATAGGATTTCAAGGACAAGTAGAGTATATATATATATATATGTCAGAAGCATATTTGATTTTGATCCACTTAGATACCAGCCAAACTAGGTGATCGGTAAGAGGAGCAAGTCATCAAATCTCTTTTTTGTTCAACTATTTTCCTGGCACCATAAGTCTTCTCACCAAAAAGGGGACTTGAGAAATTTTCCTTTCGATCCAAGAGGGAGGTGAACATTCCTGGTTAGCTATATATAATAGTTTTTTTCAGTTATTTTCCTATTTTCCCTAAGTGCAATTTGTACAAGTAGTGTTTTTTAGCTTTGTGTGTTTCCATTTACGTGTGGGGTAAATCTTCATGTTTGATTCTTGATCTTTTGGGGATGTTGCTAACTTTCATTATAACTACATCTAACTCAGTGCCTAATGGACTACAAGGCAGCTAGATTTTAAGCATGGTAGGCATGCTTCCCTTGTGAGTCACTAATTTGTTGACCAATTTTGCCCACAGGAAAAATCATGGTCACCTCCTCCCCTTACTATTTGAAAATAGTCATTTCCAGGTTGCAAGTTCAATACTAGTGGTTCTCTGCTTGGTTTAACACAATTGTTTCAGTCTTTTGGTTCAACTGGTTGGTTTATCAGCAATTGTTTTATCTTCTTCAAAGTCCAATAGCCTTGTTCCAGCTTAGTCCAGTTCTTTGGTTCATCGGCCTGGCACTTTGGTTCAGTGGCCTAGTTCATTGGTTCAGCCTTGGTTCGTCGGTCTAGTCCAAGTTCACACCCTAGTGGAGGACTAGCACTTCAAATGAAGAGGACCCAAGTTCAATGCCAGTGGTTCAAAGTCCAAAGTTTAAATGAGTTCAATGAATTTTAACCAAGTCTTGAATTCCTTCGAGCATGGCTTAACACAAATGCAAAGGGGCAGGCATGGCTTAGGCAAAGTGTAGACAAAATTTCTGTGGACTTTTTGTTGACGAGAAAACATCTGTGGACAAAAGTCCATGGGGAAATTGTCTGTAGACTCAAAGCCCGTGGTAGCCTAGAAAAAATTCTATGGAAACATTTAAAGGCCTGACAGACTGTTCAAAGGCAAAAAAGGACTTGCTGAAGTGTATACAAGGTAGAGGAGCTGCTCAGGAGGATGCTAGGACTAAAGCAAGCCATAGAAGAAGTCATAAGGCCCGATGATGACCTAGAAGATGTCAAGTTTGACGAAGTGAGGATGGCCATTAGTTTTAAAAAAATAAAGAGAGCACTAACCAACCAGAAGCCCAAATGTAGCAACTTGCTAGGAAGTTTTCCCCAGGGGCCGAATGAGTTAGATAAGACAAAATGAAGAAAAGACAAAGTGACAAGCATGGTTCCAGTAGGCCTCTTCAAGAAGGATGATGTTGGCAGCAGTGTTTTCTTCTTCCCAATGAAGGATGCGATAGCCCACTTGCAAGCAAGGAGTGCCAATGAGCCTCTTATATTTTTTCCATATAAGATCATGATTTGGTCATTTTGTAATAATCTTCCACTTTTGCTAAGGCACAGCCCTAGCAAAATTTCACCTAAATCAAATAAAATGCAATTTTTACTTCCATTTGGATAGATATTTTCAGAGTATGCCTTGAGTGTTTGTATGTGTTTAGTCATTATTTCTTGATGCCCTTATAGGTTCAACACTAGCAGACTTGTCTACAAGGTGCCATTTCTACAACTAAAAGGAGAAGAGCTGACATTTAGAAGACTAGGATGGAGGAAGTTACTCATAGTGTGCATTTCACAGTGCCTCAGTGATTTTCTATTTCCTGTGTTTTTGTGAAAGCCTCCCTACTAGTTTCTTGTAGCCTGGTCCTTCTTCCAAATGTGTAGAGTATGTATGTATTTGTCTGATTCTGAGTGTGGATGTGTGAAGGTCATTTCATTATGGTGTATCACCTCCTTAGAGTAGTTTGTTTTTCCTGCAGTCTCCTTTCCCTTTTCCAATCCCCCCATTATATAGATGTCTATATATATATACCTACATTTTGCACTTGTTAAAACAAACATGATACATCAAAGGGAGCTAGCCCTTATCTAGAGACTCTCCCCTCCAGCTTCACCAGTCCCACAGGCGAGAGGGGAGTTTCCATGTTGCGAGGAGAAGACATGAATTTGACTTCCTGTCAAAGGGTGCAATTTTCCTATGTCAACATTTACTTCATGTTAGATAATATCAGAGGATTTGCCAAGGTTCAAATGACGAGGATGCATGAGTCATGTTTGCACAAGATGAAGCAAGTGAATACCTCAAAATGCTAAAGTAAATGAAATAAAACAAGAGACAATTACATAGATAATTTGGAGAAAAGCCAATATTCCATTAACATAAGATGGCCAAAGTGAGGAATACATATAGGAGAGCACATAAGTAACTCCTCCACAAAAGGTGGTCAAAGCACCCCAAGAATAGACTGTAACTCTTCCATGAAAGGTGGTGACAAGGTGTTAAGAATAAAGAAGTAACTCCCATACCCAGAATAGCCAGTCAAAGGAGTTACTCATGACATTCTTATGACACCTATGACACACATCTCCACATAAGCTAGCCTATCCCACGAATGTAGGAAAAATCCATGTATGCACAAATATATAATTTCCCTACTTAAATAATAGGGAAAAATAAAAACCTACACTAACACCCCCCATAAGCGCTGCTTAGGTGGGCAGTGTGGAAATAAAAAATGGGTCCCGACAAATAGGCTTGATGAGGTACCCATGTATAAATGTAATCTCCCATAAGATAGAGAAACGAAGAAACCCTGTAGGAAAAAAAACTCCCCCCCAAAAGAGAGACATAAAAGAAAGGAAGAGGCTAGTGGTCCCCCCTGAAGATGATGTTGCTGCAGATGTGGACCGCACCCCAAGAAGAGCTCGTAGATGAATGAACTTGCTCTCGCTAAAAGGTTTGGTGAAGATGTCTGCAACCTACTCTAAAGACTGGAAAAATATCAAGTTAATGACCTGATATGAATAATATCTTGAATGAAATGCATGTGAATCTCTATGTGCTTGGTCCACTAGTGCTGAACTAGATTCTTGTAAATTTGAATGGTACTCTAGTTGTCACAATAAATGATGGTGGTCTACCTGATAGGAATGCCAAACTCAAAAAGTAACCCTTGAAGCTATATAGCCTTAGTAGCTACATTAATAGCTCCCCTGTACTCTACCTCTATGGATGATATAACAATAGCATTCTACCCTTTGCTAGACCAACTGATAGGACCAAAACCTAGAGAGAAACTGTAAGCCAAAAGTGGACTTGTGAGTCTATGAATTGCCAGCCCAATTTGAATATGTATATCCAACCAAGTCAACCTCTATGCCAAATCTATAATGAATCACGTATCTATGTGAACCCTGTATGTAATGCAAGATCCTCTTAGCTACTTTCCAATGCAACTCATGAGGTTTTTGCATAAATCTGGAGACAAGTCCCACTATATATGATATGTTAGGCATGGTGTGATTCAAGTAGATAAGACTGCCAACAAGTTATCGATACCAAGTGGCATCAACTAATGGTGAAGAACAGTCAGCCTCAAGCTTGACTCTTGATAGAAAGGGAGTCAGAGATGGCTTGTAATTAGCCATGTGAAATTGAGACAATAAATCAAGAGCATACTTAGGTTGTGTAAGAGAAATCCCTAAATTTGACTGTGAGATCTTGATGCCAAAGAAGTAGTGCAACAAACCCAAATCTGTCATGTCAAATCTATCCTAGAGAGATGTCTTCACCACTGAAATAGCCGATTAAGAATTCTTAGTGATCAAAAGGTCATCAACATATAAAACCAAAATCAGGAGTGAATCATCCTGCCGCAAGAAGTAGACATTGGGGTCAAAATGGCACCTAGTGAAACCTGCTATGAGAAGGAAGGAATCCATCTTGGCATACCAAGCCCAAGGGGCTTATTTAAGGCCATAAATAGATTTCTTAAGTTTGCATACTAAGGAAGAACCCTAAACAAATCCTTGTGGCTGCTCCATGTAGATCTCTTCTTCTAGGTCTCTGTGAAGAAAGGTACTCTTCACATCCATCTAGTGCACATCCCAACCATGTGCTATAGTAATGGCCAAGGTGAGTCAGATAGAAGTGGCCCAAAAGTGGGAAAGTTAGGTGATAACTCCTCATCCTCTGACTGACTAGAAGTGGATGACTTTGCATCACTATCCTTATTGTCTAAACTCGAAGAAGAAGAAGATGACTCGAGCTCAAGAACCTATTGTGGTTGATCTGAATCTAATGAGGAATCATCATGACGAAGTAAATCTGATGAGGGAGAAGAAGTGCCGAGTGTTGAGTCTCTAAGACTCTCCTAAAAATGGACACTTCTCTCAATGAACAACTCATGAGTGACTAGATTTAGAAGGTGATACCCCTTAACACCATCCAAATATCCTACAAAGATGCAAGGCTTGGATTGATGTTCCATAACTTTGTGTTTCTTCTTTGGTATGTGGGCCATGGCTAGGGATCTAAAAACCCTAAGGTGCTCAACATCAGGTTTCCTATTATGCCAAGCTTCAAAGGGTGTTATCCCTTTTAAAGCTTTGTGAAGAACCCTATTTTGAATGTAGTAAGCACAATTGATGGCTTCAACCCAGTACTGTGGTGTTAAGGATTTGGAGTGAATCATATAGCTACCCATCTCTTTCAAGAACCTATTTTTGAATTCTGCAACTCCATTCTGTGAAGGACTATAAGTGACTATGCACTACAAATCAATCCCCTCTATGGTGAAAAAATGCTCAAACTTGTTACTGACATACTCCCCTCCATTATTAGTTTGAAGAACCTTGATGTATTTCTCACTTTGTTTCTCAACAAGAGCCTTTAAGTCTAGAAAATTTTCAAACACTTCAGACTTTTGTTTGAGAAAATATATCCAAGTGTACCTAGAGAAATTATCAATGAAAGTGAGGATGTACTTGGCCCTTGTGAAAGATGGTTTGGAAAAGGGTCCTGATACATCACCATGGACTAACTCCAAAGGATGTGAAGCCCTCCAAAATTTTCCTTTATCAAATTTTGCCTCGAGATGCTTCCCAAGGGAGCACCCCTCGCAAAGTCCTTTTGAGAATTGGACACGAGGCAAGCCAATGACCATGTCATGTTTGCAAAGTTGCTCAAGGTAGTGGTAGTTAAGGTGGCCAAACCACTCATGCCATAATTTAATAAATCCATTTGAATGAGTCAACAATGTTGTTGGAGAAGAATCAAGTGTAAAATATGAGGCGTATAACCTTGCTTGGTGATCTGCCCTACCCACTGCCACTGTAGTATCACTATGCAACTCCCTGATAGCCACTAAATCTGGTGAAAACTCAACTCTCATGCCCTGACAAATGTGAGTGATTTGGTACACTGATAAGAGATTGGTTGAAAGAGAAGGAACACTTAGAACATTATTGAATGTTCCTCCTTCCATTTCAACTGACCCTTTCCCTACAACAGAAACTGATGTGTCATCACCCAAACTAATTGAAGTCATGCTACAAGGCTCTAAAGATGAAAAATCAACTAGGGAAGAGCCCATGTGGTGAGAAGCACCCAAGTTAATGACCCATGAAGATGTAGAAGCTGCTGTAGCTACAAGGGCCTTGCCCTTTTCATTCTCCTTACCCTTGCCTTTTGCCTTAGTATAATCTTGGGTAGATGAATTTTACTTGATGGACTCAGGAACACCTATGTTGTGCTTTTTTAGAAGATGAGTTAGGTGATCTATTTGTTTTTTCATGCATTTATGTTCATCATGCCTTACATTTTTACAATAGGCACACTTGACCTTCTCCTTCTTAAGTTTAGTATTGGAGAAGGAAGACTCAGTGTTATTTTTGGTAAGATTGTTATTTTCTTTCTTCTTCTCTTGGTCCTTGTTCTTTTTCTTCTCCTTTATTGAAGTCTTATCCTTACCATTTCCAGCTATCAAAGCTTAGGGTTGAGTAGATTTCATTGCGCCCATTTGAATTAACTTATCTTACTCCCTAGTCAAGTCGGCAATGAAGGAATCCAAAGAAGGCATTTTCTATGTAGTGCCAAGGGCACTTTTGTGGCATGGAAAGTGGAGACAAAGACTAAATATCTTGGACCTAACTTAGCGAGAATAGAAAGGATGAGTTGATCATCTTTCTTCTCTATCTCACATTCTTTTAATTGCAATCTGAGGGCCTGAAACTTAGTGAAGAAGTCCTATAGGGTGTCAAAGTTGCTAGGACTTATACTTATAAGTTCATTTTTGAGCTCATGACCTCTCATCTCATCAAGCTTCCCAAAAAAGGTTTCTAGGGTGTCCCATCTATCTTTGAGAGTCTTGGAGGTTTCTAAATAGAAGAGAAGTTCTAGAGACACGAAAAAGCTTAGTAATCCATAGGCTTCATCACTATGATTGTACCACTTGACCTTTTCAGCATCAGTGCTGGGTTCTACTTCAGTACCCATGGTGATCCTATACAACCCTTTGCTTCTAAGAATGATTGACATTTTAACATTCCATTCATGATAGTTGAAGGGTGTTAGGGGTTTAATTTGAAAAGAACTATTTTAATCTAAATTTAGGTGAAGTTGCGTTGATTGCAAGTTGTGAAATTATGTAAAAAGGAGAATGAAAGCAAAGATTGCAAGTGTTGAAAAGCAATAACACCCCCCCAAAATGTTGACCCCCCCCCCAAATATGCAAGTGCACGCTCAAAATACATCGAGCTCAACTGAGAATGCATCTTAGAGCAATCAGTGCAAGATTTTTAAGCAAACAAGACGTCGGACTCAGCCAAAAATGCATCTCGGGAGACCCAAATTTTAAGCACTTTATAAACTAGTGTTTTTTTAAAAAATAACAAGCCTATGTTGTGGATAATTAAAATAAAAACACTTTTGAAAAAAATGACACCCGAATCCAAGCTATCATTTGGAAGATATTAAAGATTCAATTTCTCGTAAACTAGTATTTTTGCAAAAAAATAACACTAAAACATTTAAAAAATGCCTATTTTGAGAGAGAAAGTGACCTTCCAACCACTCGTTAGACTTGGCACAGAGCGAGGAATCCAAAGGAGGTCTTTGTGATGGGGAATTGGCCTCCTGCCAACTCGGGCCTCATGCTTCGTCTTCAACAATCGAATATACAAGCTTTAAAAAAACTCAAATATTGCTCAATCAAATAATCCCCCCAAAATAAATATGATTTGGCACTTTATATTAGTGCATTTACAACTGCCACTAGCAAGAAATACTAAGTGGTCTTGATTTCAATGCATTACAAAACCCTCATGAAAAACATATGCCAAAAATACAACTTTGGCATAATATCCAGAAAAATAATTATCACCACTGTGATTTACTCAAAAAATCATGTACTTTCAAAAAAAGAATCGTCTAGATATGAGGTCTTATGTGAAAGTTATGATCCTTCGAAGTTTCCAAAAAAAGAACTATGCAATGTCACGACTGAGAATCTGCTATTTCTGAAAAATCTTAGCATCAAAATCAAAAAACATCTGCACTAGTGCATAGATCACGAAAAAATAGCTAAAATCAAAAAATATTTCGTAGGAAAAGGAGTCCGAGCATTTAAAAACTACCTTCAAAATTGCAACTGCCAATGGAGAGGGGTCCTATTGTAGCTTTTTGAGCACATTTTTGCAAAGTATATAGAATGTATGCAAAAATTGAAAGATACCCAAATGGTTTTTTTGGGCTATGAACAAAACCCAGAAGGCATTTTTCTTGCTGATGTACAAAAGATGTAGATCTAGTGTAAAATAGATGCCTTTAGTCAGAAAAAATGACCCCAACAACCAAAAAATGGCATGCAAAGGCAGAATCAGCTATCAAGAGATTGCAAAGGCATGCAACAACCTATAATTCTGATTAAAATACAAAATATGCAAGCCGATTGACAGAAACAAGATTATTGGATCTTGTAAAATCTTGCCTGCATGTATATGGAGAGACCAAACAAGCCATGGAAGGAACAAGAGCATGGAGAACTAGCAATATCTCCCAAAAAATTTTAAATTTCACAAAAAAATGCCTTAACAAAGCTCTAGATTTTAATGAAAGCAATAGCAAAATAGACGACCAGTTATCGAGGTGGCTCTAATACCATATCGGAGGATTCGCCAAGGTCTGAATAACGAGGATGCATGAGTTGTGGTTACACCAGACGAAGCAAGTGAATACCACAAAATGCTAAAGTAAATGAAATCAAACAAGATACAATTGCATAGACAATTTAGAAAAAATCCAATATTCCATTAACATAAGATGGCCAAAGTGAAGAATACATATAGGAGAGCACATAAGTAACTCCTCCACAAAAGGTGGTCAAAGCACCCCAAGAATAAGTTGTAACTCCTCCATGAAAGGTAGTGACAAGTTGCTAAGAATAGAGAAGTAACTCTCATACCTGAAATAGCTAGTCAAAGGAGTTACTTATGACATTCTTATGACACATCTATGACACATCTATGACACACAGCTCCACATAAGCTAGCCTATCCCACAAATGTAGAAAAACTCCATGTATGCACAAATATATAATTTCCCTAATTAAATAATAGGGAAAAATAAAAACCTACACTAACAGATAAGGGACTCACTCCCACATTGGGTGAATGATTAATATCTATTTGAAATCAAAATTCATATCCATCAAAAGGAAAACCAACAATCACTTTTACATGATGTTGTATCTACTTGATGCCCTTTTAGCCACTACCAAGATCCCAAATATTAAGAGTTGGTCACCTAATGGGAGACCTATTATCTCTCATCATTATTCCAAGATTCATATATTCAAATATAGACACAACATGTAGTTATTTTGTGATTATGTTTATCCATATCTAGTGGAAGACATCACAAGAATCCCCATGAGCATGGTCAGCCCCCTGATTAAGAAATACGTGGAATTAATAGGGGATATCTAGTTCTACCTAGATTGCATGATAGTAAGAATAGAGGGGAATTTGACATATCCCTATAGGTTACCCATCTATGTTCCCACCAAATAGGTAGAGCAAGAATTTGCATACTAAATTCTTCATGGTATAGATGGATTTTTCAAGGATAAAAGGAAAGGTCTCCTCCATCCCTTTCCTTTGACAATCAACATAACTATGTTACAAAATTGTGAATAGGTGAATGTTATTTATAGACACAGCGACTCAATCACCCTATAAAAAGATGAATTGAGGCAATGGAACCCTAATGAGAGAGTTGTCAAACATCTAAAGTCCAAATCCATAAGCAAATTCTATGAACATCAGCCTAGGTTCCATGACCCACTATACATCAAGGCCTCTAGTTTCCCAGAGGTATTAGCTAGATTAAAGAGGTATAACATTAAGTTGGAGCCCATGTTATCTAGGGGAGATGTCAATACACTAGGTGAGATATGGTAAATGGGTCCCCTATAATATCGCTTATTGCCTGGACCATCCTCAAGACCCCCTCTAGAACATCCATAAGTTGGAATGTAACAACCTCAAACACAAGATATACAAGGAATTGGAAAGTAGAAATTAGAGGAGAGACCTAGTGAAAGAGGATCATCTTCAACCTCACCTAAAAGACTAGAGTCTTCAATAGAGTTTTTGGATATGATTACATTGGAGCCTAGTGAGATAATAAAGGATGCCCTCAAGGTGCTTGCTAAGGTATGTGGGTTAGATGAATAATAAGAACAAACTAAGTAACCCCAAGCCTAGGTTGAGGAAGTAGAGAAAGATAGGGGAAAGGAGGTTTCTTTAGAATTGGTTCAAATTGTACCCCTACATAAAATGAAAGTTGAGTTGGCATTGGTACCAGATGGGAAAAAGAAGCCCAAGTTGACCTTCACCCACCCATGAGTGAGGTCAACTTGTTTAGTGATGAATATCCCATTCATGGGCCAATTATCCCTAAATGGTTCATTTATGGTAAGATGCAAAATATTCCCACTATATCTCATTCATGAGCCCTGACCCAAATAATCCACATTGGTGTCCATGAAGAAGTCAATCCATGGATATTGGATTTGATGAAGGAGGAAGAAGAGAAAAGAGTAATTTCCATAGAAATACCATGTGGCACATAAATGGACACTCTAGGAGCCTCAAGCAGCACATAGGTGGAGACTAATAAGCCTCTTAAAGTCACAAATTCATCAGTTAGTGTGAAATTCAATCCAAAAATAATAGGATTTGAAAGGGTCACCACCAAAAAGATCATGGTTGGAGGTGAAGAATTTAAATTTCAAAAGGTTGAACCATTTGTTGGCTTAACTCCCATTGGAGTTCAAAGGCCTGAGGAGCATCCTATTCATGAGGAGGAAATCGAAGGACTAGCTAATGCTCATTTAGCTAATCTCAAAGCAGGTATCAGAGGCATGAAGTATAAGATACAAAACCTGGAGAAAGAAATGGAGAATATGGGAACATAGGTTATATTTTCAGTCCTAGAGGCCATAATAAATATGTTTTAGGCATCTTTCTATGACATTTTTGACTCCTTGAATCAATAAAGTTGAGGCAAAGTGCATTGACCTAATAAGGTGAACTATCCAAAAGTTTATTAACCCAATAGAATATCCTAAAAGACAAAATAAGGAAGCATATCAACATACTAATTAAGGGTAAGATTCTTGGCTTCAAAACCATCAGCCTAACCCACTTGAATATAATATTAGGGATAGTTGTTGATGAAATCCAAACTCTGAGTTCTTGGTTAAAGAGCTTAGAGAGACTCTTAGGAGATGATGAAGAACTAATAATAAGAATTTAATAAATTTTTCATACCAAGTTGCCCAACTCCATAAAGTCTAGCTCCTTGGGCTTCCTTGATGATGATGAGTACAAGCACAAAGCCACTTTGGTGATGCAAGAAGTGAGGAACAAGAGTCAAGGATAATATAGTATTGATAATAACTAATTCATGGGAATGATATTTACTACTGAAGAGAAGATTTTTAAAGCTAGGAGCATCAAGGAGGCCATGGCAAGAAATGATAGGGATTTAAATGAGTTGGTTGTCTGAGAAGATGATTACCTCTTGAAACTGGATGTTAATTTGGAGATAGTCAATTAACAACATCAGAGGGTCATAGAGAATCTTCAATATCAATAAGAGATCCCTTCATCCTAGGGCCCATTAGATAATTAATAATATTTCATTCTATATAAACCTTTGTAATATTTTAACATGGAATATTATTTTGTAAAGTCATATGCTAGTTGGTTAGCATATTTGCCTATAGGTCAGTATGTTTTGGAAAATGAAATATATTTTAGAACTATGAAGAAGGATAGATATCCTTATCTTTGTACATGTGTAATATTATGACTGATCAGTATACTACCTTGTTCTCTTATAAAAGGAAGTATTACCATTTTATAAGGAGAGGGAGTCTTGAGCCAAAACTTGTATAATTTTGAGCAATTAATATAATTAAGGAATAATAAAAATTTTGTGAAAAATTTGTTTGTATTAATTGTTACATGGTTTATCTCTCAATTTCTTGTTCTAAGTATTAAATGTGAATGGTTTTTATAAATTCTAAATGTGCATCTTTGATACAGGGTTGCTAATTTGTGTTAATACTAGATTAGTTGAATGTTCTTAAAACTTTGCTTCATTTTATTTTCTCTACATTAGGATGTGCAAATGCTATTTGAATGTAGTAGTAAACCTTTAAGGAAAAGTTAGTTCATACTTATATTATTTCACATGTTCCTTAGATATTTGCCTGGTATATGGCAAGATTTTAACATCTACTATTTCACATTATATATTGGTTAAATGCATGATTAGTTGAAATTAAAACCATGTCATGGTGTTTAAGGCAAATATCAACAATCACATACTTTCTTTTTTCCCTACCCTTCATTTTGTTTCTTTTTTGACTAAATCAATCTAGTTTAGATCTCATTGTACATTTTCACCTAGTTTAGTCTCTAGTGTATAAATTTGATCATAATTCACTAAGATCAACATAGATGCTTCAAATTTGTAAATATTAAGGACCATAGTGGCACCCAACCACCAATTAATATAAATTTGTGGAAAAAACTAATTTGCTCCTCCTCTATTTTACCATAGGTAACTAGATTAACAAAATCTTCTACTCATGCTATGAATTCTTAGAATTTTAAAATGAGAAGTGTTATTTAAACACTAAGAGCACTTGTGATACATATAAATGCATCAAAAAATTGAAATATATCATGAATTCCTAGGGGGATCTTTTGATTGTAGTGAGTTGTTCTACTAAGGAGACATGGTGACTCTTATCCTCAAAGTGCTTACATAAGTTCTCTCCAAACTCATCCTAGGTGTTTATAGATTCAGGTGTGAGAACCCTATACCACTGGAGTGCCTTACCCCTCAAAGAGGTTTCCAAAAGTCTCATAGCCACATTCTCTTGGGTTATGTTATGAACTGAGCATAAATTGGCTATGTCTGTTATATGTTATATAAGGCTAGTTGAGTTATCTCTTATGAAGTAGGGAAGACTTTCAAGCGTAATAACTGGGATATCATTAAACTAGTTAAGGTTCAAGGGAATACCACCATTAAAAGTCACAAAAGCTTGCTTCCTAGGCCTATCCATTGGGGTTAGAGGACTTACAACAGTATTTTTTGGGGAATAATTGGGAGTATTAAGAGGTGTAGGATTAGGATTTAATCTAGGGAACCTCTTTCTTCTAGACATATCCAATGACAATTCAATAAACTCAATACTATTACTTTTTGAGGAAGATCTAGTGGACACCTTTTGCATGTAACTATCTATAGATTTTCCACTAAATGTTCTTATCTTTTAGATGTCCATAAAGGCTATCAAATCATGTTTCAAGTCACTTTAAATATATTCCCACTAATAATGAAATAAATGTTAGCAACCCAAGTTTTACCCTCTTGAAGAAGATTATTCAAATCCACCTCACACTTGGACTAAGATGGGATTGACCTAAAGGTGATGGGCTAATTTTAATCTAGGTCAAACCTATAGCTTATGGGGATAGATCCCATGATTTATAAACTTGAATTCTCCTTATAATACCTATTTATATTGGGATAAAAAGGGTAAAGATGAAACATTAGAAATAAAAACTACACTAAGAGTGGTGATGCACCAATACTTGATTATCCTCTCTTGATTGCTCCTTAGACACACTTATTAATTAAATGGAACTAAGCAAATGATAAAACCTCTTGAAATAATCATAAGCATGAATATTTAATATGAAGGTTAATTAGAAAGTCTATAATTTTAAGGCTAAGGATATAGGTCTGTACAAGACACTACTAGCCCCATCAACACTTTAAGGCCACTACTACCTATCAACACTTCATACAACTTGCATAGATTTATAATATGATATTAGGTGAAATAAAAGACCTAAAAAATAATATAAACCTCATAAATTTTGTAAATCAACCATCATAATACACATTAAAACTCATACAGAAGGTTTGTAACTATTCTTGTCTATTGATTCAAGGCACAAGGTATAATTTTGGTAAAGCTTTGCTACAACCAACCGAGGGATGAGAACAAAGATCTAAATTCCTCTCTCTCTCTCTCTCTCTATATATATATATATATATATATATAGTAATGACATAGAAATAATAATATAGGAATGGGAGAGGCCTTGAAGATACCAAAGTGGGATTAAAGCAGTTAAAACAGTCTCCATTACTCTCCCCATGCATTTCTTGAGTAGATAAGTCTATTGAATGGATAATTTGAGGTGTTGATGCCTAATTTTTTCAATGTTTGAATTTTGGAGAGCACATGTACACCACATTCAACCAAATCCATCTCTATCCATCAGTTATAAATATTAAAAGTGGCTTAATGGATCCCTTTTCCATGAGCATTAAGTGGCTTCCCACACATGTAGGTTACCTTGATGAGAAAACCACCTAAAATATTAATTATGCTCTAAAAAATGGGGTTTTATCACCTCAATTTATATTTACACATTTATAAATGTGGATCATTAACTTCATGATGCCTTTCTACATCCACTAGTATCTTCTTCCTATTGATTAAGTAAGACTCATGTGTCCATTATTCTTTCTTCTGCCTATCCACTATTTAAAATAAATTAACCAAACCTTAAATCCATATGTGAAGGCTTGAATTGATATTTTACTAATCCTTTTCACTAGTACTTATACCCTTCAAACATATCTCACCTATAAGTCCATCTTCCTTACATGGCTAGGCCATCTAGATTAGCCTTACAGACTAGCTGATTAAAAGATTTTAGCAAAGTCACTTATATGTATATGAATGAACACTTATAGCTTTAGACAGGTATAATAAGTCTTAATTAAACATTTCCCATGATTTATAACTCTTGACTAAGTCTTGCACCCCATTTTCTACTTAAAACCCTAAAAACTTGTAGTTTCTAGAGGTGTTTGTACAACATCCATATGACCAAGTATTATGGGCATGGCCTCCTCTAAGTTATAAACATGGTTTATGTGTTTTCCAAGTGGTTCATTCCTATTTTAATTCACTTTTCATCATATCTCTCTATTCAATTCCTTATTAAGTTTTTAGGGGGGTCAAGAGTGTCTAAGACTCTTAATGATGGTTCGAAGAGGTTAGGTCCTAAACCTATGAGCCAATTCCACTAACTTTATGTTGATAAACCCATTTACCTCCTTTTAAGTGATCATCATCAAATTTAGAGGTTTTTTATGGTTATGAGCATGTGAAAATGCCACTCAAGTGAGAATCATGCCTTTTGAATAGCTTCTGAGTGTCTACAGGCCAAAAGAACTAATTTTAGTAACTTTCCTATAACTTAAAATGACCAAAAGGTTCATAAACATCATTATGAGATCCTATATGAGGATTTGAAGTGTTCTTATCCCTAAAATTGCCTTCTATTCCATCTTCTAATGGAATTAATCTAATAAAGGTGTTAGACCAATATGTCTAAACACATGGTTCCTATATCTTGGCCCTAACCCTGGGGTAATAAGGCACCTTTACACTATTTTCAACTTGAAGATCATCTATAAGGTCCCTAGAATAGAAATATTGGATTCATTGAACCATTTAGCCTTTTCTAAAAGCATACAACCCTTAATCTCAACATTTAAGCTCATTTGATTTAAAAACAATCATGGAGGTTCTTGTCGATGACTATTGAATGAATATTTGGAAGATTTATGACCCATTATTTCTCCTTAACCTTAGGATTCATATAAATACATTCCATTTTCTTATTTCTAGGCCTAAATTAACTTTTTTTGGCTTGATCCCTATATCTTGGTACCTTCATGTGCCAAAAAATGGGTTTTTATGATGATTAAAAGACATGAGGGGACCTTAAAGACAATTTTAGTATTAAAAAAATCCATCTAGATGTATTTTGGAGTAGGAATCCACCATTGGGTATTATTTAGGGTTTAGGACATCTTAACAATGGTTCATAGAGTATGGATGTCCAAACCAAAAATAATTTCCATGAACTTGTATTACATTTATCCCTCCATTTTGTATCAATATCTTAGGATCCCATATAGAATGTGTATGGAGATAGGAGTTTTGAAATATGACTCTCAAGTTTTTTATCAACCAATTCTAAGAGGATATCTTCTTAAGGATCATTCAAAAATTTTAAACCCTTAATGAATTTCATTATTTCATGTATTTTTAGTCCATAGGGGTAATTAAATTTACCCAAGATCCTTGATCATGGGCCTCTTTGTGGTGAAGGGTATGAACATTTGAAAGTACACCTTGAGCTAGCTGTCTAATGCATTATCACTCAATTAGGGTTTTGAGACTAGTTTGAACCTTTTATTGTTTTTCTTCACTTTAAACTACTCTTAAATACCTATAACATCCTCCCATACCTATTATAATTATAAATTTTCTATGAACGCTTGGAGATGCTTTAAAATGGTAGGAAGGCTTAAGACTAGGCTTGAGGTATGTCTCCCTTAGCTTACCCTCAAATGCATATGAATAAAACCTAAATGTTTTTTATATTATAGGGTATAAAAATACATCCAATACCATCTTATATTACCTTATAAATCCTTTTTAAGTTTAGTCTACTAATGAACTCTTCAAAGAATCAAATCACCTTTCTAATCTCAGAGTTGACTGTCAACATACTAGATTAGGCTTGAGACAAAATAATGGGTATACCAACTAATTATCTAAACTAATATAGAGAATAGGTACCTTAATCCACTAATAATGACCATTTATATAAATTTTAAGGCTTTGTCACACTTATAAAGGCCTCAAATAATAACATTCCCATGACTAGCTGTAGGCATATCTATGAGTTTAGGTGCTTGGTAGTATGAGGGGTTCTGAGCAATCCTTCATACATTTATATTGAGATCAACATGGAATTAGTATGTTGATAATGTGACTCAAGGATATTGACATCATTAGATATCAGTCTATCAACATTATTTTCCTCTGTATACCTTCTCCTACTTAGGCTAGGTTTTATACCTAGCTAGGTCTATGTAACCCTCAGGTCTATGTTTAATGTCCTTTGATTTTATATGGGGTGGATTTTGACACCAAATATTTTACCATATAGTTATTTTTTAAATCCTAATCTAATATTTGGGTAGAATTTCAATGCCTCTAGCCCTGTGGATTACCTATGATAGAGGTAGACCTCTAGGTTTAAGGGATATATCCCTAAATTGATCCTTAGATACTTATCACCTACAATAATTATTTGATTATGGAAAAATGGATATAAGTGATATGAAAATAATATAATATAATGAGGTGATACACCATAAATATGTCCACTAGAATACCATACCATTGCACTATGAAACATGACCTATAATATTAGTCTCAAAATCTTGAATTAATCTAACATTAGTATTTCAACAATGGAGGTTATATGAATTGAAATACTCAAGGTGAGTGAACCAAAGGTTATAATACACTTAATATGGACATTTACACTTCATGTGACATGTTAGAGAGAGGGCTACTTAAATCAAACATGAAAGGTTTGAGAGAAATCAAGTATATATACTAATCACTTGACCTTTCACTATACACCACTTTAGACACTTAGATAAGATAGATTGTTAACTCAAAACCAGATTGTATATCTAATTTTAGAGGTAAATTACAATATAAAACCATTAGGCATTTGCCATACCAATTTTAGAATTCATTACAAGAGCTAAAATGGATTTCATTTATAGAACATATGAGAAGAGAGAGAAAAATAAGTTCAAGGGTCACAATGCCATATGTTAAGGCATGAAAACTAGTTAAATTATAGGATAATGGAGTGAAGAGTATACCATAAAGGATTCCTTGGAAAAATGTCTCTCTAAATCATGAAAAACTCTTTAAACTAGTGAAGGGTCTTCAAATGGTCTTCTTGAAAATTACCTTCATGATGAGGCATCTTATGACTATTCAAGACTCAACTAGAGAGACTTGACACATGTGAAATTTATATTAGGGGTTGGAAAAATTATATGGTAGTCATTATATGTGTCCCTAAATTCTATCCATCTTTTGGACACTTATACTCACCATTTATAGTCACTCATTGGTCTTATATACCTCATTCTTCATATTGGCAATCTAAATGACCTTTAGTTTCTCAGCCAAATCCATGGAAGAGGTGTTAGGAAACGTGTATAGAGTCTCTTTTCCTTTCAATCCATGAGTCAGGCCTTAAAAAGGTCCAAAAACCAACTTCTCATCCTCTCACTAGGTAGTCACTTTGTCTTTTCAATGCCTATCCAAGACTACTTGTAGTGAATGACTCAAAAAAAGTGTTTCCATGAATATTTGTAATGATAAATGGAAATAAAGGGTTATAAAAAGTCCTAATTGACCTCACCAAATGATTTTCATTCTTTAAATCTCCGCTTTACCTATAAAACAAGATAAGTCTTTGTAAAAAATAATGTTTAAAGCTTGTCCATACAAGTAGGATACAAACTAATAGGATGGGAAGGAGCATAGGAGAGTATTAAACCAATATATAATTTTTTTTACTAAACCTTCCCCTTTGAGTGCATATACATCAATTTTTTCTCCATCAGGTCAAATATAGGGTTTGAGGAGGGTTTTAACAAGTTTTGGTTCTTAGTGAGAGTTCATAAAACTTAGATGTTCAAACCTCAAAAAAATTTCACCAAGAACAATTTAGGTACCTCATTTAACCATTAATATCTCCTTGAGGTACCATACTTATTTTATATACAGGTCTGAGTAAGAGAATTTGGCCTATTGAGCTTTAGAATGCATTTTGGACACCCTAAAATGAGTTTGAGCTAAATTAACCATTATGTGTTACTTTAATTTAAAAAAAAGGTTATAAATCATATTATAATCTCTCTTAAAGGTCATAAAATTCATTAAAGAGTTTACGTGGTCATAAAAATGAAACTAGACCCTTAAAGGGCTTGGGTCTAGTTCTAGGCCTAATAGGCCTAATTGTATATCTAGGTTCATGACCACTTGTGAATGCTCCCAACGGATACATGTTCCTTTTATCACTAATTTACCTTTAAATATACCTTATTCCTCATCCCATTATTCTTAAATACTCCTTATGTCATCCCTTTCTCATTCACATACCCTGCCTGCAGTCTTCATTCTAACTAGGAGTGCCCTTTGTCTGAGATAAAACAGAGGGAATATCCCCTATTTGTCTTAAAAAAGTCAATTCATGGAGGGATTAATTATGTATTGGTTAATATTTTTACCAATTTTCATATTTTTCTCACACTTATAGAGTTATTAATACTTCAAAACTTTAAGACAGACTTCTATGATTGTGAGGACTGTGCACATAACTTTGTTTGGGTTTAAGAGCTTTGAAATTTGACTGTAGGTTTAGATATTTGATTCTTGAGAGAATTTTTGAATATTAATTTACCACTATGAGAGTGTTTTCATTCATATTTAATCCATCATACATCCCAACCAACCTTTTAAACCATTTCTTCCTTATTTGCCTAAGCTAGTCCAAAGACTGTTTTGACTATAGGTGTATGTTATTAAGTAAATGAGACCCCTGTAGGATTTTTTGAACATTATTTTTCATGAATAAAATATTAATTTAAGTCTATAACATCATTTCTCACTTTTTTTAACTCATTAATGCTTAGGGACTTGCCTCTCTCTAATAGCATAGGTTCATCTATCTACAATTATATTGTGTCACATATAGGTGGCAATTAGGGGGAATTCAAAGAGCCCCTATAGGTGTCCATTTGTGTTTGAATACCAAATTAATTTATATGGTTTTTGGACCATTTTCACTTGAGTGAACACTTTATTCTTGTAGAGTTCTCAACACTTGTTTCTAATCATCAATATTTTGTATGTCTATAGTCAGGCTGTAGGTTCCCTTGTAGGTGATCATCTATATATGATCACTATGTTTTCTATGCCTTTGATTTAATTTGAGGTCATTAAATCATCTCATATATGTATGAATTCATTATATTCCATTGAGACCATAGTTTCAATCAATACTTTAGGTTATTATAGATTAGGTTGCTTTTAGTCATTTTAGCACAATGTTCTCTAAATGTCTCAAGTCAAATCCTACCTGAGTTAGAAACCCTTTGAACACCTTCATCTATTGATCAATAAAACATATAATTTTTTCAATTAATTTCCCCTATTTTTTTAATTCATTATATAAACAACTAGACCTATTTAAACCTCAATATATTCTACCATGGAAGGACCAAATATAAGAGTAAAATGTGATTTAGAGAAGTTAAGATAAGATGTCCCATTTTCATCTTTCTAAATATATGAACATGTTTATGGGTCTATTTTACATCTTGTGACTTCAAAAATATAATAATGTTCCTTTAAATGATATTATACTTCAATGAGGTTTCAAACAAGAGATCAAACACCTATACTTCAATACTCTTTACACTTCTATTGGAGTTCCTTGTAGATGTCACTACAGGACTGTATGCATATTAAATTGGTTATCATAACCAATATCATAACCTTGTGAAAGACTCAATCTCATTATTTATACTTTATATTCCTTATCATAATCCTTGAAAACTTATCTCACCAATGTGACTGTGCAAGACTCAATTTCCCCTAACTGTAGATGACTATTTGTAAATAAGTCTAATTATGTGTCTAGTTTGACTGTTCACTCCATCAAGAGATGACTTTGAGATTGAGCCTCAAAAATAAAAATGATTGATCAATATGTATTGGGAATTTAAACACAAAATTATACCTTATTTTACCATTGTTATGAAGATAAAAATATGGATATAGCCTTTATAAATTATGGAAACCATCTACAGACTAGCAATGGAGTCCTCAAATACAAAAGTGATGTATTTATGCTCATCCTTTATATTAAAAACGTGAAAATTTGACTAAGAACCATGTGATAATAATTATAACACTCTATAATAATAGGTACATAATGTGAATTTATTAGACCAATCTAAATAGAGAAGGAAATTGAAGGGTATGGGAATGTGTATGCAAAAAAGAGTAACAAGTCTTCTTAGTAATGTCTCATAGAGAACAAACAATAAATACTCTAAATATTTCCATGTATTTTAATTATTCAAGGATTTTTATCATTAACCAAATGAACTTGATCCAACTCATTTCCTGCTATCCATACTAGACTAAAATTAGTTGCCCATTTTTACATGTAAATGAGAGTGATAAAAGAAATAGGATAATTTTTTCCATTTTTGAGATTTTCAAGGTTTCCCAAGCATGGAATTGAGTTCATGGGAGCTGAAGGGATAATTTTTAAAAATACACACATGCCAAAACTATTGCACAAGTCATACAACTACCCAAAACCACATGAAACTACCACTTTTCCCACTGATCTTTTTCTTCTAACATTTCACTTGAATTTATCAGTTCAAGAATGACATATCTAACATTATCCTAACATATATAATATTATATTATCTTTTGAAACATTTATCCTCTATGAGAAACATGTACAAGCTCATTTAATGACTTAAAAGTGACCTTAAATGACATCAAATGACACAAAGGACTAATTACCAAGCTAAAGCACATTATAAATGACCTCATAAGATCATGGTACATATTAAACACCCTAAATTACCCTATGAAAAGTTTAAAATACATATGCGGTTAACGTAATTTAACTTATGGTCAAATTAGTCAACTTTTTTGGTGATTTCTTAAGGGTGGTAAGCTAGCTATGCCAAAGACTAGTAGCCTGATCCTATCCATTGGGCTATGGATTCAATTACACTTAGTAATAAACACTAAATTTATTTTTAACCCACACCAAATAATATAAAACAAATAGATAAAATAACACACCTAAGGAAACACACATGTGTTCTCAAGAACACTTAGGGAAAACACACACAACATAAGCAAAATACTCCCACCCTAGTATATACAAGACCTAAAACACTTGAGGTGAAGGAAAGTCACCATTATTAAAACAAGGTCAAAGATAGTACCTCTTGCATCCTTGTTGCTCCATAAAATTAATCCATCATGTAAAGTGTGTTTATCAACAAATACTTACTCATGTTGATGGTCAAATGACTTACCATCCTTAGGTCTTATTTTATTTGCAATTTTACTACTTTAAACTCTCAAGGATGTTTTATTTTGTCTTCCAAGGGTCTTTTTTGAAACTATAAACTTTTTGACTTCTGCCATGTCTGATTAACACTTCTCAAACTAAAACTCAGGAGTGATCAAGGCTAACTCAACATTAATCTCTTCATTATCATGATACACTTGATGCATAGTAAAAATAGGTTTGTCTTCCTTCTACTCTATCAAGACTAAAAGTGGTTTAACCTCATGTTGACGTGCTAGTTGTTCCTCAAACATAGAACTTTATGCCTTGGTCTCACTATACTTCTCCATGACCATAACATATTTGAAATTGGTTTTATGTTCATCCTCATTCTCAACATGACACTCTCCTTCATGCTTGATAAGACACTAAACAACCTTTTTTTAGGTTCATCAAAAACCCTATTACCAAATTCACAATTTTTAGAAGGATAAGTAGACTTATTCAACTATTCAAACTCATGACTTATGGCATGAAACATTTAAAAAAAATCATCTTCCTCTTCGTGACTATCATCTTCAAGGATTCCTCCATCAAACTCAAGACTAATGTCATTATTTTCTTCATCATCCTAATCTATCATGCTTTGAATAACATATTTATCATGCAAATGAATCATGTAATTACCCTCAATAGCTTTTGGAAAATAATTATCAATGCATACCCTAGAATGTCTATATCCTCCCTCATGGATGATGTATGTGCCAAGATCAATTTGCTCAAAGTAATTGTATGGATCATGTCCATAAGTGTCTACACCATACTCATATAAGAATAGATCAAATATGCCCTCAAGCTTAACAGATGCCTCAACATCCATAGTAGACTCTTCTTGATCACTGATGGCATAATTTAGATTAGGGATTGATTATACATAGGGCTCAATATGAAACTTACCCAATGATTGAGTTCTAATGGTTACCTTTACTCCATAGCTTGTCTTGAAGGCCAAGAAGAACCAATCAGTTGAGAGGTAGCCTCCTATCTTAGCTATTAAATCCCTTGAGAGGCAAATAATAAAGTGGGTAGGTAAGTCAACTATAACTATATCTTGAAGAATTGGGAAGTTAGGAAAATCATAAGGAAAAATATAAGCCCCTTGACAAGTCCCACTAACTTAGCCAGTTTCCCATAAAGTTGAAGTAATACCTGACCATATGGTTCATATTTCAATCCTAACTTATCTGCTATAAGTTTAGACATCATTGAGGTACTAACTCCACTATCCACTATGAAGTTGTGAACAAGTTTATCTCCCATAATGAGAGTGAGGTATAAGGGTGGAGGATTATCAGATTTATAAGAGGGATCAACAATGTGTGTGGGAGCATTGGTGAGGGAAACATTACCATGACTTGATAGTTGATGGCTAACATGAATTTGAGATAGCTATTCTTGAAGGATTTATTTTTGACCAAGGAAGTGAAGCATTTCCCAAAGAGAAATAGATGCCTTATCACTCTTGAAAGAGTAAAAAATGTTTAGAGTAGGATAATTTACCTTTTATTGTGTTTTTTAAGTCAAAAAAGTTCCTTGAGATTTAGGCATTAGAACACCTTGAGTAGTCCTTCCAACATTTTGATTTGAATAAGGTGCAGAAGGTATAGGGACTACCATGATTAAAGTCACAAATTTTTGCCTTGTAGGATGACTACTTAAACTCATATGAAAAACATGAGAATCTCCCAAGGCCTTCCTCTTTGATCTAGTATTGTTTGCAACTAAATAATTCTAATGAGAACATATGTATCTTCAAATAGAAAGTTTTCAAGGTTCACCTTTTGGGGATGCCATCCTTCATTTGCTTGCATGAAAAATTCATATTTTGATGACAATTGAGGAGTGACTCCTCCTTGAGAAACTAAAGATTGTTATCCACTTTAATTTACATCAATAAATTTACCTTACTTCCATTCCTCTCCTTGTACCAAGTTACTATGCATTGGGGCCATGCCTCTTTTGTTAGAGGTGGAGGTTGGGTCATATGCATTGGCTAGCTTATTGATGTTAGGCTATCCTTGACGTCACCCTTGATGATATTTTTGAGGTAGGAACCTATTTCCTTATTGATGGTAGGGATAGGGGTTTTGGTTAACTCTTTAATACAAATTGAGTTGTCCAACTTGAGCATCTAAGGTTTAGATCCTTTCATTTTTATCAATAGCATCTTCTATAGAGATATGGAGACTTTTGGAGGTAATTTTCCATCTTATATTAGACAATTATTAGCCCTAATGGAAAGGTCATATGCTTTAGGTAAGGTGTAACCACCCATGGACTACAACATGATGGTTATGTCAGTACCAATAACCCTTAGGTATGTAAGAAACACAAATCTTATAGGTGGTCTCATTGGAGAAGGAAACCAATGCTAAGTCCCTTTAAATATCTCATTGAAGTCATGCATAGTCTCCTTAGGGGCTGTTTAAATCACATTAAGCTAGTAAATAAGTGATATGTGATCACTTTTGTCTTCAAATATTGAAGTTAGCAACTCTCCAAAATCATCTCAAGTGGTGATACAACCTCTGAGCAATGTCTTATACCATTCAAATTCTTTCTCTCTTAGGGACATGGTAAGTAGTCTAATGGAAACATTGACTTTAGTGACATTGTGAAATTTGTATAAGTTTGAGATGTCCCTACTATGCTCACTAGGGGTGACATGAACTTCACCATTATGTGTGGGAACACTTTTAGTAACATTATGGGGTATATCATCATATGCATTGAGGTGGATAGGATTTTCAATGTTAAAGGATGGGATGGCATGCTGCCTAGCCATGTTATCCTCAATTTCCTCTTCACTCTCTTGATATTCTTAGCTTGCGAAGTATTCTTGTTCTTCAAAGTTCAAGATAGGTTGCAGGTATTGAACTTCAAGAGGAAGTTTAGGTTGAAGGAGTGGGTTTATGGGATCGATACCTCTACTAGTATATGACCTAGTAAGTAACATGAAGTATGAACACAATAAATAATTAAAAAATGGTATATAACTAGGTATTACCTTAAATAGAATCACCAAATGTTGAGTAGAACACCATATGCAACTGTGAAGTTGTCAAGACTAGGATTCATCTTGACAATATGTCTTTGAGACAATGGTCCCACTGAGCATGCCAAAACTATTGTCACAAAATATTTCACCCTAAAGTTGGTTTTTAAAGCCTACTCTAATATTTGGGCAACATTGGAATACCTTTATGCCTATGGGTTGCCTATGATAGAGGTGGACCTCTAGGTTTATGGGCTAGCTCCCTAGATTGATCCTTGAATGTTAGGACTTGTTCCAAAGTCTTAACACTAGGTTAGATTTTTGGTAGGTAATAAATAATTATTGTAAATGGGGCATGCATCTTTACACCCCCATAATATAAACTTAGTTTATAGGTAGTTTTTATGTTTTATATTTATTAATTAGAACTACCTTACAAGTTGTTTTCTCGTAAATAGTTGGTTATAGGATTAGTTGTTTTAGCGGTCATTGGTAAAAACTATATAAATCCATGTTTGCATTGTAAAAGGGTTAATGGAGTAAAGGCACCCTTATGTACTTGATTTTTTGAATTTAATAAAATACTTGTGCATTCGCACTAAGTGAGGACAAGGTTCAACCTATTTTGGTTCAAGAGTTATCAGTGGTATCAGAGCATGGTTATTTTGGGAGCTTGGTGAATTCAAAGGAGCAAGGTGAAAAATCAATTCACGTGATATCATTTGGCATGAAATAAGGTATGCCATATAGTATTGGTTTAAATATTTTGAAAAATTATTAAATTATTTTAATTTTTCAAATATTTTTTACATTTAAACCTGTATATTTTCTATATACCACAGTCTGGTCATTTTGGCCATTTGATACTCCATTTTCCTGTGTTCAAACTCCAAATTTGGCATAAAAAATGAATTTTTAGCATTTAAATGTTATTAAATTCATTGTTTTTAGCAAAAACCAAATTTGTACGACCTGTTTCTTGTTAAAAACCTCTGAAAATTTCCATTCATGGCTGCCTTTGTTATTTCCATTCATTCTCAGGCCTCTTAAAAGCTAAAACACCTGCCAATCTTGATCAAATGGTATTAAACACCTATTTTTGCACTCAAATTGAAAATCTAAATTTTTTTTGAACTTGTACACCCTGTTGTATGACCTTCCAATGACCTGGTTCATTTTGATCTCATTCCCTACAAATATACCTTAGAAAATTTGACCAACCTTAGTTAAAATCTATTTTATAATGCCTGTATGGATTTGTACGGCCTGTGAAAGAGAGAATAGGTGAAAAAATAATTCCCAGGAGCTGCCATGGTGTCCCAGGGAGACATGGCACTTCAATAAAATTTAGATTTTTTTTTTGATGTTTCTAAAGTTTCTTTGATATAAAAATTTGCCTTAGTGGGTCCCACGAGAGGAAGCTAGGAAGAGAAGGCTGAAAAAAGGAAAAAAATTGAATTTATTTACTCATGTGTAATTTTTTTAATTTTCCCTCATACACAAAATCTGGAATAAGTAAAAATTTATGAGTGTAATATCTTGAAAATGCTCTTAGAGCAATGGGTTAAGCCTATTTTGTAAGAAGTTTGCAAAGGAGGAGGTCAAGGGTTCAAATCCCTTCTTTTTGGAGAAAGTTGTTTTTGCTTTGGAATGTGCTTTTTTGAAAAAGGAATATTCCCCTTTTAAATCTAAATATTGTAAAGCACATACTTATTGTGTTATTTTAAAAATAAAAAAAGGAGGGGAATTCAATCATATTTCTTTTACATTGTTGTGGTGAGATAAGGGTGTAATTGGTGGAATAAGGTTGTAATTTGGTGAAATAAGGGTGTAATCATTGATTTTTGGTGAGGTTAAGTGCAAAACCCATCAAAAATACTTGTTTTTTCTTTTATGCTCTACGCGGAGGTTAAGTGCAAAACCCCATAGAAGCAGTGTCTTGTGCAGTGAGTGTGATATTTGTTTCATTTCTTTTACATTTTGTTGCACTTTTCTCTACTACACTTGCTTTCATTTCAAGATGCCAAAAATTCAAAATTTTCATTCAGATGGTGATAGATTAACAATTTCCAATTATTCAAATTGGAAACAGTTGATGGAGGCTTCACTAGTTTTTAAAGAGTTATGGGATATTTTTAAGAATGAAAATCCCACATTACCAACAGAGCAGGCTAAATTAGATATATTCAATTTTCATGATTCTAAGGCCTTAGCTCTCATTAAATGTTGTTGTACTCGTGATACTTATGTTCATATTGAAAATTCTCCTCATAGTTACATTGCATGGAAAACATTGTCAGATTTGTATGATAAGAAAACTAAGCATAAGAAGATAGATATTCATATGTAGTTGTTTACTTTGTCATTAGATGAAGATGGGAATATGGCAGAATATATGTCTAATTTGAAAAATATCACTACTAAGTACACTAAGGCTGGGTTTGGAAAACTAGATGATGACCTCATAGTTACTGCTGCTTTGAAAGGACTACTAGGGTCCTATAGGAATTTTGTTGAAATGTTGCATGCCTCTGACAAGATCACAAGCATCACCTTTGATAAGTTGGCTAAGTTGCTCATCCAATATGACCTCTCTCTACCCAAGAAATCCAAGAAAACCAAAGAAGCCCATGTTTTAGAGTCAAAGCCTAGTTCATCTTCATCTGGGCATCAAAACAATAAAGGAAATAGTTATAGAGGGGGTCGAGGTCACAAAGGAGGCAGATATCAAAATAGAGGTAGGGGTCATTCAAATAATCAACAATCTAATCAATCACATTCACATGAAACAAGTGATCGAGGACATGGTCATAGAGGCAAAGGTTGAGGTAGATCAAACATTCAGTGTCATAGATGTGGAAAATTTGTTCACATTGCCTCACAATGTAGGATTCCTTTTGATAAAATTCAGAGGCCACAAAAAGTGACTAAAACTAACTCTGCTCAGTATGCCAATCATGACTATGATGAATCTAGTAATGTTGTCCATGAATCTGCATTCACTACTTTGGAATACATTGATTATATTGAATATGAGGCTAGAGATGAGCTCACAGATGTATGGGTTTTAGACACAGGAGCAACCAAACACATGACATTTAGGAGAGATTTCTTTTGGTCTTATAAATAAGCTTATCTCTCTCCAATTTCCTTAGTAGATAAGTCTATGCATACACCACTAGGACTTGGATCTATTCAGATTATTCTTCCTAATGAGTCTATACAATACTCAGAGGATGTTTGGTATGTTCCCACATTGAAGAAACACTTACTTTCTTTGTTAACTATTCGAAAGAAAGGTTATCAAATTATGCTTGAAAATGGGCTCATTTACATCAATTCAGTGAAGGATGATTATAAAACAATGTATAGAGGATATGAAGATGGAAACTTGGTTAGATTGCATTGTAAGGTTCTTCCTCCCAAAATAGAACTTGTGGCAGTTGTTGACACAGGTATAGGTACTATGTCTACACAACGGTTATGCATTCTCCGCTATGGACATTTGAATATCCACTCTTTATTGGATTTGCAGAGATATGGTATGGTGAATGGGTTGCCCACTTTTTGCAAAGATAGTATTCTTTGTGAGTCATGTGTTTTGGGCAAACAAAATTGGGAAAAATTTCCTAAATAGTCATCTTGGAGAGCTAACAGATGTTTACAGTTAGTTCATAATGATGTATGTGACATGAAAAAGTCATCCATTAGTGGGTGTAGATACTTTGTCTTGTTTATTGATGATTTTTCTAGGATGACTTGGGTATTCTTTATGAAAAACAAATCTAAAGTTTTTGCTAAGTTTGTTGATTGGTTACACTTAGTAAAAAAATAAATAGGTTCACATTTGGCCACTCTTCATTTAGATAATGGAGGTGAGTATAACTCTAATGAATTTTTAGAATATTGTCGAGAACATGGAATTCATTGACAATTTAGTAATGCTTATACTCCACAACAAAATGGAGTATTTGAATGGATGAATAGAACTTTAGAGGGCACGACACATGCCATGTTGCACTATAAATAGATTGATGATAAGTTTTGGGCCGAATCCATTGGTACTATAGTGTATTTGATAAATAGGTCCCCCACAGTTGCACTTTTGGGACAAACTCCATATGAGGCATGGTATGGGTTTAAACCCAAAGTTAAACACTTAAAAGTGTTTGGATGTCTTTGTTTTGCTTTGGTTCTTATTAAACATAGAACTAAGTTGGAACCACCAAGTCTAAAATGCAACTTTCTTGGTTATTTTGAAGATAAAAAGGGTTTCATTTGCTTGCACATGATTCAAGCAAATTCATAGTGAGTCGAGATGTAATATTTGATGAGTTTGGGACTATGAACACTGCAGAGATTGATTCTCAACTTGATAGATTAGAGAGGAAAAATTAAAAAAAGAGATAAGGGTTTGAATAATGGGGATAACTCTTCAAAGTTACGGTATGAGACTCAAATTCCTTCACTTTCCTCTCCTTCATCTACAAGTTCATAGGTTTATGACTTAGAAATTGTTAAAAATTATCTAAGTCCCCCTTCAAATGATGCACATGATGAGAATTATGGAGTCCCTGATTTGAATAATTTTTCTAAGTATCCAAAATGGGCTCAAAGTACTTTTTATGACTTGACAGTAGATGAAGTTGCTTTAATAGGGCCTAGAAATTCTTGAAAATAGGTAAACTATGCTATGGTTGTTACTACTTCTTCCACTGAGCCATCCACTTTTGAGGAGGCATCTACTAAACATGTTTGGCAACAGGTAATGAAATGTGAGTATGATTCCATACTTAACAATAATACATGGGTTTTAGTTGATCCTCCTCCTCATGTTAAACCCATTAGATGTAAATGGGTTTATAGGACTAAGTATAAATCATATGGCTCCATTGATAAACATAAGGCACGACTTGTTGCAAAAGGATATATGCAACAAGAAGGTATTGACTATGAGGAAACATTTGTACCAACTGCCAAATGGCACACTATTTGTATGGTACTTGCCTTAGCAGCACAAAATAGTTGGAAATTACATCAATTAGATGTTAAAAGTGCCTTTTTAAATGGTGATTTATAGGAAGAAGTCTATATGAAACAACCTCAGGGTTCTGAATAGGTGGGTGCTGAACACAAAGTATGTAAATTGATAAAAGCTTTGTATGGGCTCAAACAGGCACCCAAGGCTTGGTATGAGAAAATGGATTCATACTTGAAATCCATTGGTTTTCATCGCAGTGAATTTGATGATACTCTTTATTTTCAAGTATAGGGTAAAAAAATGGTGATACTTGTTCTCTATGTTGATGACTTGTTTCTCACAGGTAATGATGAAAACCATAACAAGTCTATGAAGAATGAATTAAAAGATGGGTTTGAGATGACAGTGTTAATGTTTAAAATTGTTCTTGTTCTAACACCAACAATGGGATGTTTTAAGATGGGGGACTTATGACTTGAAATAACCTCCAGATTTCTAAGAAGCTAGTCTCTTCTTTATATCAAGTGTATACTGGGAAAAGGGATAGGAATTTTAATAGAAACACAAATGCAAGAAAGAAAATCTAACTATGGCGATGCACCTAAATGTAATTTAACCTTAATCCTGAGCACAGTGAGACTATATGTAAGATTTAATTACATTTAAGAGCAAACAAGTGCATGATCAATGTAAAATATGGAAACAATAGAAATAGAGGCTCATAGCATAGACTGCTTTTGCAGTGATACAAAAAATATCAACAAAGGCATAGGGTTCAATCTTCTTATTTGAATTCTCTAGTCACATAAGAGGCACAAAAACATACACAATTATATAAACCTTCCAACTCAAGAAAATGAAACAAAGGCAAATGGCATTCCTAATCACAGCTTTAGAAAGTCTAAAACTCTTGACAACACATCCTAGACTACTTTTGCAATGACACAAAAAGTATCAACCAAGGCACATGATTCAATCTTCTCATTAATTCTCCAGTCACATAAGAGGAATAGAAACACGCATAGTTACATAAACCTTCCAACTTAAGAAGATAGAACAAAGGCAAATGATATCCTAGTCATAGCTCTAGAAAGTCTAAACTCTTGACAATAATTCTCTTAGAAAATTCTCTCTGGTATTTGATCATGATCCTTCTGGTGATCTCTACACCCTTATTTATAGCCTTGGATTCACTTTGGATTTTCTGCTTCCCAATCTAACGGACCAACTAAAATCTAACTGAACTAGAAGTGTCTAATAGAATATATTTCATAGATTCTGAAACACTTTATCTTCTGGCAGTTCATTGGCTAAAACAGATCGCTGGATGCTCCCTTCTCTTAAATGGAAGATAACACTTAGCCAATTCCTTGAAAACCTTCTTATTACTTTAGGAGACACCTAAAGATGACACTTGGTGGGTTTTGCAACCTTACTGAGGACACATGGCACTCTTTTCTTTACCTATACTCTTACTATATCTTTGTTCAAGAACATTCTGCCTTTGACACTTGTCGCAATCCACTTCCTTGAAACCTTAATAACTTAACAAAAATAAGACCCACAACATTTATTACCTGAGTAACTTTAAAGGGGGCACAGGGACAGGTGGCAATCTCTGCTTCTTCATCAAAGGACACATGACAATCTCCACTTTACTTAACTGGGGTTACATGGTGGTCTCCACTTCTTTTAGCTACCTTTTTAGAAACCTGCAGAAAGTGACACGTGGCAGTCTCCACTTTACTCTATTTATATCATAGAAACCATTGGGTCTCATTTCATATTTACACAGACAGTGACACCTGGTATCTTTTGCTTGCTTCAAAAACAAAACTTGAGACCCACCATAGTCTTTTCTATATCGGTGAAGCAAAATGAAGATAATTAAGATCTCAACATGTGGTGGCTTCCACTCTCTTTTTCTGGGATACGTGGCATCTTCCATCACTTTTATAAAATCAAAATTAAGACCTTTCATGATTGCCACTTGGCACTTTTCACCTGATCCTGATACTTAGCTTTTGAAACCTTCCACTGAAAAGAGATTTGGAACATGGATGCCGATATGAAACACAGATGCCGACACTTGTCACACTCCACTAAGTTGCTATGAGGTACGTGGCAATCTCCATAGCCTTACTAAAATTATGAAAAGTGCCTCAGATGACGACACTTGGCAGCTTCTACTTGACTTCAACACTTAGACAAAAATGAATCAAAAGGAAAATTAACACCTACGATCTATTTCAAAACTTCACCATCTCAGATCAAAGTATGTGGGGACAGTGATCTGGATCATGAACTACTGAAAATCAAAATGAAATGTAGAGTATTTTTTACTCTATAATTATTAGTGACCCTAAGGACTTTTGAGCCTGCTAAAAAAGAATCTACAACTCTCGCATGATCTAAAATCACTAAAAAACATAATTTTAACTAAAATGTTTCAAATAGATTCCATTTACAGGAATCTCTTTAGGTTCACCTTCCATCATTTCTAGCTCAAACAAATTTTGCTGTTTACATGCTCAAATTTTATAAGGGTCAGTCCATAATGCTTCAAACTTAGTGTGTTGACCTGATTTGGCGGCTCTTGCATCCCATTTCAAGACAATTGAGTCTATTTCAAAATGGGGATTTGAAGTCCTTTTATCAAAAAAGTCTTTAATTATTATCTGATGCTTTATCAATGAATCATGTGCTGCATCTCTCTTTTCTTGAACTTCTAAAAGTTCTACAAGTCTGACCTACATGGGGCCATTTTCTTCAATTTCAATCTGTTTGATTAGTTGGAGAGCAGGAATCTCCAAGCTTAGGGGAATTATAGTAGGTTTCCCATATACCAATTCATATGGGGACATTTTTATCACCTGTTTAGGCATAATTCTATCAGCTGACAGTGCTAAATTAAACACTTTATGCCACTCCTTGTGATGATCAGCCCCTATTCTTTTGATGAGTCTAATCAAGTTCTTATTAGTTGATTCTACCAAACCATTTCCCTTAGGGTAATGAAGTTTTTAGATATATTCCATGCTTTAATGCAAAGTCAGATACTTTGGACCCTAAAAATTTTTTAGCATTATCTGAAATTATGGTGTGAGGAGCCCCAAAATGAGTAGTGATACTCCCTAAAAAATCTAGGATCACATTTTCTATTACTTCCTTGAGTGGTACTGCCTCAGTCCATCTGGTGAAATAATTTGTGGCTGTTAAGATCTATTTGTGACCCATACTAGATGCTAGATTTATCATTCCAATGAAGTTAAGACCCCATTGAGCAAAAGGTTCATCCATAATTATAGGACTAAGAGGCATTGTTGCATTCCTTCTCATCCCCACATAATATTGACATTTTTTAACCAGTTGATAATAATCTGTAAATAAAGTAGGCCAAAAATAACCTACTTCACTTATCTTTATAGCTATGGTCTTTATAGAAAAATGTCCACTTGATACTCCATGATGCATTTCATGTAGTATTTTCTTAGCGTCATCCTTTTCTACACATGTTAACAATTTGCCATCAAAATTTCTTCTGAAAAGAACCTATTCAATTAAAACAAAATGAACTCCTTGCATCCTATAGTATCTTCTCTTATTTTAGGGGAGTTCTCTTAGGTAAATCCCATTTTTCATAAAATGAATCTGCTTGTAACCCAAGATTCCTGATCAACTTCTTGTATTCTCAATACAATTTTTTCTTCTATTCGTAAATTTATCTCTTCAGGTATCATCTTTTCAAGCTCTTGAGTCATATATTAGCACAAACCCCTACCTCTGACTAATTTAGTGGGTTTGAATTCTACATCATATTCAAGGATCTTAGTTAATACTATTTGCTCATTTTTTAGTAATTTCACCCTCCATGATATATTCTCTGACACTTGGATGTGCTACAAGTATCAAAATTTTACTTCCTGATACTATATTCCTAAAATTTTTGAGAGCTTTTACCATAACATATGCTTTTTTTTCCATAAAGTTATATCTAGTTTCATATTCCCTAAGAGTCCTCGAGAAAAAGGCTATTAGATGCTCTCCCTCCTGTTTATCATCCTTTTGTGTTAGGACACTAGCAATATTGAGCTCTCCTCCATATACATACATTATAAAAGGCTTAAAAAAGTCTGGGTTTCTAAGCATTGGAGCTGTTGAGATAGTTTTTTTGACCACTTCAAAGGCTTGCCTTCCTTTTATAGTCCACTTGAAAATTAGGTCTTTTTTCAGCAAGAGTGTCACTGGTCTTACTAAGCCTGCAAAGTCAGATATGAATCGACTGACGAAATTAATCTTTCCCAAGAAAGATTGAATTGCTTTCTTATTTACTGGAAGAGGGTTCATTATAGCTACCACTCTTTCTAGGTCTATGGAGACTCCTTCTTTAGATACTATATGTCCCAATAATTTTCCTTGAGGGACAACAAAGATACATTTCTTAGGATTCAAGGATATTCTAAATTCTTGACATTTTTTAAACACAGCTTCTAAATGATCAAAATGATTAGCAACATTCTTTGAAAAAATAGTAAAATCATCAAGATAAATTAGGATGATTTTATTTATCAGTTCCCCAAATGCAACATCCATAGCTCTCTAAAAAGTAGCTCCAGCATTTGACAGGCCAAATGGCATCTTAGCATATGCAAATGTTCCCCATTTGGTAGTAAAAGTAGTCTTGTATTGGTCTTCTTTAGCCAACCAAATTTGATTGTATCTAGAGAAACCATCTAGCAAAGAGAATCTCTCTGATCCAGCCACAATTTTTAGAATTTGTTCCATGGAGGGCAAGGGATAGTGATCCTTTAAAGATGCTTTGTTTAGATCTCTGAATCTACACAAAGTATTATATCACCATTATTTTTTCTAACTGGTACTAGATTTGATACCCAAGTTGAGTGTTTGATCAAAAAAATTATTTTAGAATCTAAAAGTTTCTGCAACTCATCCACCATTAGAGGCTCAATCTTTGGATTCACTAGCCTCTATTTCTATCTAACAGGCTTAGATCCTTCAGTCAGTTCTATTGTGTGCTGAATGATGTTTCTATTATACCCATGAAGGTCTTCATAGCTCCAGGCTATGACTCTGTCATATTTTTTGCATAATTCAATTAGCCTTTCCTTTTCTACTTGAGTTATAGAACTTCCAACTTTTAATTTTTTCCCTTCACTCACCTCAATTTCAGAATAATTTACTTTGTTTGCTTGGAACCTTTTCTTCTCCAAGCTTACATCTTCTGGATCAAAAAGGCTCTCTAAAGTGATTAAACCTTTGGGAAGCTTATTTTTCTTTAATTGTATAATTTCATCCCCATATGCCTCTTCAATCTTTGGTTGCAATTGATCGGCGAATTTCCTTGATTGTTGCAAGAATGAGAGTACTTGAAAATCATTCTCAAATACTTGCAAATTCTCCTCATTATCTGGGATAGTTGGCCTTACTATAACCTTTATTGACTCATTGTTAACTAATAGGCTAGTTGCTGGATCAAACTGCAAACCAATTTGTGCCATCTTATCCACTTTAAAATTTTGAATCCTAGGAACCACTTCAATGTTAAAAGCTTCAAAATCTTCTATTAAGTCTCAAATTCTGTGCATATAGGATTTCATTCGGACATTCTTTGCTATTGCCTTTTCTCTAATTTGCTTTACTACTAATTCTTAATCTCCTTTTACTATTAGATTATTTATTCCCTTTTTCTTGGCTAATAGGAGTCCATGTACTAAAGATTCATACTCAGCATCATTATTAGTACAAGAAAATTCAAAACGGATAGCCCTTAAAAAATTTCACCATTTGGAGCAGTAAGACAAATTCCTGCTCCAGCACCATTTTTACTTCTAGTCCCATCAAAATTTAAAGTCCATATTTTTGAATACTTTTTGGATTCTTGAGTAGTTGGCATTTATTTCCCTAAAACATTTGGGATTTCATGGTCCTCATCAAAAATAACATAAGTGCATAGACCAGTAGAGTTATAATTTTCATATGGGTCACTATGCGTCATAGCTAACAACTGGTTATTTTCTTTTTCCTGATTATGCTTAGTCCAGTCACCTATCTTAGTTAAATAGAAGGAATTCGGTTTGGATTTTCTTACCTCTGATGCATTTTTCACTAAGGTTATTATCTGCAGATGAACTATGTCTTTGAGCTTTCTTTTATCAGTAGGTCCTTCAGTACATTTGGGCATTGCTTGATTTTGAAGAGCTTCTTGTAATAGTGTCCTTTGTTTAGGAATAGCTAATATGTCCCATATACCAATTCATTGGTCCCAAAGTTTGAATTTTTGGAAAATAAGGATACCTTCCCCTTTCTTGAATTTGTCCAGGACTTACTTGGTTTTGCACTAGCTGAAACACTTCTTGTCTAACTACTATGTTTCGATGACCTTGAAATAAAGTATTCTCTATAACTTCATTGTTTACAACTTCAGGCTATTCCAACATTCTTCTCTTTGATCTAGTATAGTAGTCTGATGGCACCACTGGTTTCTTGGAAGCAAAAACTTCATTCAAGAATACTGATTCTTCATCTTCAACCCATAAGAACAAAGCATATTCTAGAGCTATTTATTCCTCTTGCTGTAAAGACATCCCTTGCATCTGAGCCATAAAGATTGAATTTTTCATACTAAAAGATTGGTAGGCTTGATTGTCACTGGAACTTGCAAACTAACCATCCATTATTCTTTGCTCTGCCACCTTTTGTTGTAGATTACCCTTGGAACAATCTCTAGGTGTATGAGCATTATTTCAAGGAAAACACCAGGCATTATTGTTATCTGCATAGTTATTTTTCCTTGGAACAATCTCTCTATTTAAATTAGGAAGAATAATCTGTGAGGGTGTGGGGATTGCAACTAATTGGTTTGCTAGCTGAGGGTTATTTTGTCTCAGAGAACCCTGGTATTGGTTTGGTTGAGATGAAAATCTATTTCCTTGATAGTTTTGATATTGGGGTTTAGTATAAGTATTCTATTATCTTTTTATATTAATCAACTCATTAGAAAATGTCCTCAAGATATTCTTGATATCATCCAGCTCAGATGACTGAGTGGGGACACTTTCTTTAGCAGGTGGTTGAGGATATGTGTACATAGATACAAGTGGGGTTATATATTTAGGGGCTTCTTGAGGTAATGGTAAGGAAATTTCTAGGACCATGGGCATGGGAGGCCTTAGGGGCAACTTTCTAGCATCTATTAAATTATTCTCTGCTCTAACCACATAGTCATAAGCCTCTAGAAAAGTGTGTCCTCCAAGTGACTGAATGATAATAGATATATCTGAATTTAAATCCTTAAGATAAAATACTATAGCCATACCTAGTAATGGTTTAGCTGTAGCAGGAATTCTTTCCCAAGTCTTTTGAAATCTAGAATTGAAGTCAGTCATCGCTTCTTGTGGTGCCCTTTGGATGGTAATCAATTTATATAATAAAGAAGACTTATCACCCTTCTCTTCAAATCTTTCAAAGAAAAGATCTCTGTGCTTATCCCATGTAGAGATGGTATTTGGGGTCAGGGACCATTACCATTCTAAAGCCTTCACTTTAAAAGAAGCTGCTAATAGTCTTATGGCCACATTTTGTTATGTGACAACATGTATAGCACATACATCTAATACATCCTACAAATGTTCTTTAGGTGTTTTAAAGTCTTGTCCACTAAATCTGGGCAGAGCTTTTTGGGCATTCACTGGGATAGGGTCCAAGTGGCTGGTGGTATTGGGAGAATCAATGGACTACCAGTGTTCCAAATTGCATAATTTCTTGGGGTTATAGGGGCTCCCATATTTTCTCTTGGTATTAGTATAAACTGGTTGACTCTTCTTCTTGGAATAATTACCAAAGTTGGCAAAAGAATACCTGGATTTATAGCAGATTGTGATTTGGTTACTGGTCCATAGCTATGACTCCTCGTAGCTCTCTGGTTCATATGATCTTGAAAGGAATTTCAAGATTGGTCCCACCAGGCGTGCCAAAAATTATTGATGTTTAAAATTGCACTTGTTTTAACACCAACAATGGGAAGTTTCAAGATGGGGGACTTACGACTTGAAATAACCTCCAGATTTTTAAGAAGCTAGTCTCTTCTTTATATCAAGTGTATACTGGGAAAAGGGATAGGAATTTTAACAAAAACACAAATGCAAGAAATAAAGTCTAACTATGGCAATGCACCTAAATGTAATTCGACCTTAATCCTAAGCACAATGAGACTATATGTAAGATTCAATTACATTTAAGAGTAAGCAAGTGCACGATCAATGTAAAAGATGGAAACAATAGAAATAGAGGCTCACAGCACAGACTGCTTTTGCAGTGATACAAAAAATATCAACAAAGGCATAGTTTTCAATCTTCTTATTTGAATTCTCCAATCACATAAGAGGCATAGAAACACGCATAGTTATATAAACCTTTCAACTCAAGAAAATGAAACAAAGGCAAATGGCATTCCTAATCACAACTTTAGAAAGTCTAAAACTCTTGACAACACAACCTAGACTACTTTTGCAATGACACAAAAAGTATCAACCAAATCACATAATTCAATCTTCTCATTAATTCTCTAGTCACATAAGAGGCACAAAAACATGCACAATTACATAAACCTTCCAACTTAAGAAGATAGAACAAAGGCAAATGATATTCCTAGTCATAGCTCTAGAAAGCCTAAACTCTTAACAATAATTCTCTTAGAAAATTCTCTGGTGTCTGATCATGATCCTTTTGGTGATCTCTGCACCCTTATTTATAGCCTTAGATTCACTCCAGATTGTCTGCTTGTTCCCAATCTAACGTTCCAATTGAAATCTAATCAAATTAGAAGTGTCTAACAGAAAATATTTCATAGATTTTGAAATGCTTTGTCTTCTGGTAGTTCATTGGTTGAAACAGATCGCAAGACACTCCCTTCTCTTAAATGTAATATAACACTTATTTAATTCATTGAAAACCTTCTTATTACTTTAGGAGACACCAGAAGATGACACTTGGTGGGTTTCACAACCTTACTGAGGACACATGACACTCTCTACTTTACCTATACTCTTACTATATCTTTGCTTAGGAATGTTCTGCCTTTGACACCTGTCACAATCCACTTCCTTGAAACCTTAACAACTTAATAGAAATAACACCCATAGAATTTCTTACCCGAGTAAATTTAAAAGGTGCACAGGGATAGGTGGTAATCTCTACTACTTCATCAAAGTACACATGACAATCTCTGCTTTACTTAACTAGGGTTACGTGGTGGTCTCTACTTCTTTTAGATACCTTTTTAGAAACCTATGGAAAGTGACACATGGCAGTCTCCACTTTACTCTATTTATATCATAGTAACCATCAGGTCTCATTTCATATTTACACAGACAGTGACACCTAGCATCTTCTGCTTGCTTCAGAAACAAAACCTGAGACCCACCACAGTCTTTGCTATATCGGTGAAGAAAAATGAAGATAGTTTGGATCTCAACATGTGGTGGCTTTCACTCTCTTTTGCTAGGATACGTGGCATCTTCTGTCACTTTTAGAAAATCAAAATTGAGACCTTCCATAATTGCCACTTGGTGCTTTTCGCCTGATCTTGATACTTAGCTTTTGAAACCTTCCACTAAAAAGAGATTTGGAATGTGGATGCCGATATGAAACACTTGGAATGTAGATGCTGACACTTGTCATGCTCTGTTGAGTTGCTATGAGGTACGTGGCAATCTCTACAGGCTTATTGAAATTATGAAAAGTGCCTCAAATGATGACACTTGGCAGCTTTTGCTTGACTTTGACACTTAGACAAAAATGAATCAAAAGGAAAATTAATGCTTGTGCTCTATTTCAAAACTTTGCCATCTCAGATCAAAGTATGCAGGGACAATGATTTAGATCATGCACTATTGAAAATTAGAATGAAATGTAGAGTATTTTTTACTCTACAAATAAATCTTGGACTTCTTCACTGCTATCTAGGCATAGAGGTAACTCAAAAAGAGCATAGTATTTTCATTTCACAAACTACGTATATTCCTGAGTTATTAGAGAGGTTTGGCATGAGTGATTGCAAACCTTCCCTCACTCCCATGGAAAGTAATTTGAAATTGTCTAAGGATGATAGCAGTGCCTTTTTTGATGGCACCACATATAGACAATTGGTGGGAGGTTTGATATACTTGATGACTACCAGGTCTGATATTTCATTTTCAGTTGGAATTTTATCTAGGTTTATGCATGAGCCTAGAGAAATTCATTGGCATGCAGCAAAATGAGTACTTCGCTACCTTCAAGCAACAAAAACATATGGCCTTGAATACCACCACAACAAGAACTTCAAACTTGTTGGATATTGTGATGTAGATTTTGGTGGGTGTGTGGATGACAGAGTGTTAACCATATGATACACTATGCATATGGGTTCAACTTCCATTGCTTGGTGTTGTAAAAATTAGGATACATTGGAAAATTCATCAGTAGAATCAGAGTATATTTCAACATGGGATGCTTCTAGAGAAATTTTTACCTTCATCATATTCTTGAAGATCTTCAGGTTTCACAGTTTGCTCCTACACAGTTATACATTGATAATCAGAGTGCAATCAAGATGTCTAAGAATCCAGTGTTTCATGCCACAACAAAACATATGGATGTCAAATACCATTATCTATGAATGTTGGTGGCAAAGAAAACTCTTGATCCAATATATTGCCCAACTGCCAATCAGACAGCTGATATCTTCACAAAACCCCTTGATAGAATCAAATTTGAAAAATTCAAAAAAATGCTTGGTATGTGTCCAAAGACATGACTTTGGATCATAGGGGGGTTTGTTAGGACTTGTTCCAAAGTCTTAACATTAGGTTAGATTTTTGGTAGGTAATAAATAATTATTGTAAATGAGGCATGCATCTTTTAGTAAAGACACCCCCATAAAATAAACTTAGTTTAATTTTAGGTAGTTTTTATGTTTTATATTTATTAATTAAAACTACCTTATGGGTTGTTTTCCCATAAATAGTTGGTTATAGGATTAGTCATTTTTACCGGTCATTGGTACAAACTATATAAATCCATGTTTGCATTTTAAAAGGGTTAACGGAGTAAAGACACCCTTATGTACTTGATTTTTTGAATTTAATAAAATACTTGTGCACTCACACTAAGCGGGGACAAGGTTCAACCTATTTTGGTTCAGGAGTTATCATTGATTGCTTATCACCTAAGCTAAATTTTTGCTTGTGGGAAAAGGGATAGAAGTGACATGAAAATAACCTAATATAATGAGGTGATACACCAAAAATATCTCCACTAGATTACCATTCCATTGCATTATGAAACCTGACCTACACCACTAGTCTCAAAATCTTGAATTGCTCTAACATTAATATTTCAAACATGGCGGTGATATGCATTGAAATACTCAAAGTGAGTGAACCAGAGGTCATATTACACTTAATATGGAAACAATCACTAAATACACTTTATGTGACCTATTAGAGAGAGGGATACTTGCATCAAACATGGAAGGGTTAAGAGAAAGCAAGGATAGACACTAATCACTTTACCTTTCACTATACACCGCTTCACAAACTTATAAAATATAGCTTGTTAACTCAAAACCATATTTAATATCTTATTTCAAAGGAAAAGTATAATATAAAACTAGTATGGCTTTACCATACGAGGTGTGGAATTAATTATAAGAACCAAAATGGCTTGCATTTATAGAACATGTGAGAAGAGAGAGAAGAAAAGAAGTTCAAGGGTCACAATGCCACATGTTAAGGAATGAAAACTAGTTACATTTAATTATAATGGAGTGGATAATATACCATGAATGTATCCTTGGACAAGTTTCTCTCTAAATCATGAAAAACTCCTCAAACTAGCATAGGTCCTCAAATGCCCTTCTTGAAAATTACCTTCATGATGAGGCATCTCTTGACTGATCAAAACTAAAATAAGGAGGGTTGAAATGTGTTAAATATCTTAGGGGTATTGGAAACTTGCTATGATAGTAATCATATGCATCCATACATGTTATCCATATTTTGGACACTTGTACTCACCATCTTCAGTCACTCATTGGTCTTCTAGGCCTCTTCACATTTATCATCCAAATAACCTTTAGTTTCTCAAAAAAATATATGTAAGAGGTGTTAGGACACTTTTATATAGTATATTTACCTTCAAATACATGATTTATTTCTTAAAAATGTCCAAAAACCAACTTCTCATCCTCTTAATAGGCAATCACTTTGTCTTTTCAATGCCTGTCTAAGACTGGCTGTAGTGAATGACTTAATAGAAGTGTTTCCATGCCTATTTGTTATGATAAATAGACATAGGGGTTATAAAAATTCCAAATTGACCTCCCTAAGTGATTCTCATTCTTTAAATATCCTCTACACATACAAAATAAGATAAATCTTTGGAAAAAACCTTGTTTCAAGCTTATCCGTACAAGTAGGGTATAGAATGTATAGACATAATATTTTCAAACTTATATCAATTACTAAAAATTTTAGTATTTTAGGAACCTATCAAGTCTCAACCTCTCTAAGTGCATATGTTAAGGGGTGCACCAAGAAATGGGTGAGTAGACCATTGGTGCTTCATAATATTATTGTCCCTTTTGCCACTTGAGATATATACACTTATCTCCTAAAACCATTTACCCTAAGATTATTCTTCTCGGTTGTACCCATTCCAAATATTTGTCATGCTTTATCCTCTTGATGATTTCTTTGACCACCTTTCATTAGTTAATTGTACTAGGTTGATTGGGTCAACCCTATATAATTTTTAGCCTCTGATTACTGTACAAGGTTGATTGGGTTGACCCTGTACTGTTTAGGGATATTTTTCACTTGGAGTTTTATTAGCCTTTTGGCCAAACTAGCTTGGGACCTAGTTTTATCTCTCAAAAAAATATAGGTTCGATTGGGTTAACCCTATATAGATAACATATTTGAAAGGATTTAGGTCAAAATCTACTTATATATACAAGTTCATTTCCAACCATTTGAGAATAGAGAAGTGAAGAAAAATAAGTTAAAATGAATATCTACTTATTGACCATTCTACTTAAGGAATAAAGCTTATGGTTCCATACTTTATTTGGAGATACAGATCTTATATTGTAGATAAGTATTTTGGATGCATAGATAGGTTGTATAGCCTAGATCTAATTTGTCTTTGTTATCTTTATATACCACAACAATCTCTTGTCAAGCACCTTGGCTAAGGGAGAGATTGAGGATCAATGGGTTCATCTTCAAGGTAAGTATTTATAACTTTATTTTGTTAAGCATGGGATATATTGAGATGGGGGGGGGTGAATCAATATATCATATATCTTATAAACTATCACTTAATCAAATTCCACTTAACCATACATTCAAGATATGTAATAAACTAAAATAACAATATGTACCACATAAGAGAGAGACACACACAAGATGTTTACAAGAAAACCTAATGTGGGAAAAACCTCATAGAAAAATCTCAAGTATATTAATGAACACCAACTCAGATTACAAAGTTCACAAGCACCAACTTATAGGATCACCAACCCCTTTGCTAAGAACCAACATAAAACCATTTATGATCACCAATCCATAGGAGCACCAACCCCTTGAAAAGATTTGTGAGCCCCAACCCACAAGAGTACCAACTTCTCTTGTGTATAAAACATAAATATCTCACATTGTTGCTTTCTCAACAAATGATAAAACTCTACAATATCTCTTTTTATTCTCTCCTCTTTTATTATATAAAAAAATGATAAACCATGCATTATTTCATATGAATTATTAAGCCTTTATTTGTAGATTTCCAAATGGCCTTTGGCATTCACCCTTTGTGACCCTTCACTCTTAATGGAAAATGATGCTAAAATTCAATGACCCTTCGACTCCTTGCATTTAAAAAGTCACATGGTGACCCTTCATGAGAAAATGCATCCTTTCCATTTTTGTCATTATCTTGGTGACCTTTAAAATTCCTCAAAGTGTCCATTCATGATAAATTATGCCCTTCCTCTTTTGTCTTCACTTGGTGACTCTTGGAATTCCTCAAGATGACTCTTCATGGGAAAATGCATCCCATTTCTCTTTTTTATTTACCCCATGACTCTTTTAATTCTCCATGGGACCTCTTTTGAATTTTATGCAACCAAAAATATATTCATTAATATTAAATAAATATCAACATATTTTAGCCAAAATATGAACATTAAAAAACACCTTTAGACAATAAATGCTATGGGGCCTTTATTACCAATGCTAGACCTTTGACATTAATGATAATATTTCCAATAATCTCCCCCTTTGTCATTAATGGAAACCTAAAATTTAAACTGCCACACCTTGAAACTTGTAATGCACATTCCAACTTGCACATATAGTAACTCCCCCTTACTGTAGCATCATGTACCTGTTCCTTAAATCTATTTTTGCACCTATTCCCTATACCTATTCCTATTTACTATACCTATTTCTATTATTCTCCCTCTTTGACATCAATGGAAAATGGCCTATCATGGAGCTAACACTTAGATCCCCCTCAACCAAAGTTTATCCTTAATGGTAGGAAGTAAAATAAATTACTCCCAACTTCTCTCGTAGATACTCGAATGTGTTTTTTATTAGTGCCTTTGTGAAAATATCTACAATCTATTATGTAGTATTGATATATTCCATTTTAACCTATTGATCTACAACTTACTCTCTCAAAAAATGATATATGATGGGAATATGTTTTATTCTTGAATGCATCATTGGATTATTATAAATATTAATAACACTTGTGCTGTCACAAAAAATATAAATAGGTTTATATTTTACCTTGATGTCTTCTAAAGTTTGATTCATCCAAATAACTTGAGTACAACACAATATTTTTTTAATATATTCTACTTTAGCTGTAGAAAGTGATACTGAGTTCTACTTCTTGCTTAGCTAAGATACTAAGCTATCATTGAGGAAGAAACCTCTTCCACTTGTACTCTTTCTACCATCCAAACAACCTATCCAATCTAAATTTATATAAGCAACCAAAGTGAAATCTCTACTTATGGGATACCACAATCCATAATCCAATGTTCCATTGACATATCTAAATATTCTCTTCACCAACTAAACATGACTTTCTTTCAAAGTTGCCTGATATCTCACAACCATGCCTACTACATGCATAATGTCTAGCTTTGATGTTGTCAAATATAAAAGACTACCAATCATAGATCTATATAAATATTGATCTATAATAGGTGAATATTCATCCTTACTCACCTTGTTCCCTATACTAATTGGTGTGCCAACTGGTGCACAATCCTCAAAACTAATATTTTTTAACATTTCCTTGGAATACTTACTTTGAGATATAAAAATTCTTTTATCTAACTAAAATATTTTCAACCCTAAGAAAAATGACAATTCTCCAAGCATAGACATCTTAAATTACTTTTGCATATTATCAAAAAAAAAATTTGTCATCTTTTCAATTTTTTCTCTATAAATTATGTCATCAACATTTACCATAACTCAATTAATGAACACCTTCTATTTTGATGTAGAGATTATTGTCAAAAAAACCTCTCTTGAAACCTTGATCTTGCAAGTACTTATCAAGTCTTACATACCAAACTCTGGGAGCTTATTTCAATCCATATAGCTCTTTCTTCAATTTGCATACATGGATACTATCATTTGGGAGAATAAATCCCTCAGGATACTTAATGTAGACCTCCTCTTCTAGATTCTTGTTTATGAAGGTAGACTTGACATCTATCTAAAACACTTTGAAATTTTTAAACAATGCATATGCAAGAAATATTATAATAGCCTCTAGGCTTGCCACTGGTGCAATTTTTTTTTCAAAATTTATACCCTCAATTTAAGCATATATTTTACATACTAACCTTACTTTATTATTGGTAACTTTAGCATCTTCATTCAACTTATTTTTATATACCCATTTTTTTCCTATCACATTTTGATCTTTTAGTTTAGGCACTAATTCCCAAGTATCATTATTTTCTATCTTATTTAATTCTTCATCTATTGCTTTAACCAATGCTCATCATGTCTTCTTCTAAAAAATTTCTAGATTGAATTCTGGATAACAAAGAAAACTTTACTTGCTTAGATTTACTTACCGTCATCCTTCTGGTGTGAACTCGTTCATTTATCTTTTTGATGATGTCACTCTTGTTATGATTTCTATAAAAATATTTGTATGGGGTATTGGTGTCTTTTTTATTCTTCTTCTCATCCTCATTTGATTCTTCAAAACATTCTTATTTAATGATTTTAGGAGTGTTGATTGGATCATTGGCTCTTTATACTACATCTTCATCTATCTTGACACTTTCACTTTTAAAAATATTATTGGTTCTTTTGTTATAACATTATAAGCTTTATTTTTGCTAGAATATCCAAAAAATATACCTTCATCTATTCTAGATTCAAACTTACCCAATTTTTCATCTATTCTCTTTATGAAGCATCTGCTGCCAAAAACTCTAAAGTAATTAACTATAGTTGGTTTGTCTTTCCATAGCTCATAGGGAGCCTTTTAACTATTGACTCTCAACAATTCTCTATTATGAATATGCACTATTGTACCTATAAATTCTCTCCAATATTTATCTATTATCTTGGATTCATTTAGCATTATCCTTTCTATTTGTTGATTTTTTTTTTCTCAACTACTCCATTTTACCATGGATTCATGGCTACTGAATAATGTCTCTTTATCCCATGGTCTTCACAATACTCAATGAACTCATCTAACATAAATTCTTCTCCTTGATCTGATCTTAGGCACTTAATCTTCAAATCAGTTTCATTCTCAATAAAAGCCTTAAATGCTTGGAAGTGGTTGAAAACTTTTGATTTTTTCTTAAAAAACATTACCCAAGTCATATGTGTAAAATCATCAATGAGTAACATGAAATATTTATCACCTTGAGTACTTTGATTTCTCATAGGTTCACAAAAATTAGTGTGAATAAGCTCTAACATCTAAGTGGTTGAGTATTCTTTTGTCTTGAACCATATTTTGACCTACTTCCCATGTTGACATGGTTCACAAAGTGTGTTGGAGTGTTTTATAATCTTTGGAAGATCTCTAACTAATTGATTCTTATTGATGTTGACAATATTATCAACATTTATGTGTCCCATTATCCTATTCCATAGCCAACTTTCCTCAACCTGACTCATATAATATTTTTTACCTTTAATAACTGATAACATATACAAATTGTTGCATGTTCTATAAGCATTTGCAATCAACACATCTAAATATTTTCTCCTAATTTCATAACCTTTTACTTAAAACATTAGTGTGTGTCTCTGATCACACATTTGACTTACACTCAAAATATTATACTTAAGATCTTATACATATAGAACATTTTTAGTTTTAGTTCTACCATTATCCAAACTTAGTGTACCTTTTTTAGTAATTCTAATAGTAGTATTTTATTTGAATTTAACTGTGCCACTATTGATATTCTTCAAGATTATGAATTTGATCTTGTCTCCTATCATGTGCCTCAAATATCCACTGTCAATGAACCATGTCTTTAATTCATTTCTTGCATGCAAATATTTCTAAACCAACATAGAATTTTCAAGTTGTTTCTTTTGCCATGAACTTGTCTGAACTTTCTTCTTGATAAATGGAGCCTTAAAATTCTAGTCCTTCTTGACTAAATAAAACATGCTTCTATAGTACCAGGCTATGTGTTTAAATTTATTGCACTTGTAACATATTATGGCCTCTTCATTAAGTCCTGATAGAGGAGCAAAAGAGTTGTGACTTTTGCTTGACTCTGCATGAGTTTATTTCTCACTATTTCTAAAATTATTAGCCCTTTTTGAAATTCTATTTTATTTTGACCATATTTTTTACAATAAAAATAATAACCATAAAAATAAAACCTATTTGTGTATCTCTGACCTGATTTCCTTTTTGTAGCTATGTTCCTTCCAGCCTTCTTTATTTGAGATGTCCTCTATATTCTTAACTTCTTCCCTTTTTGTTTCCTATTTTGTAAGAGTTTTAGCCTAGCTATTTTTCTTCTCAAATATGATGCCTATCTTATATGTTATTGATTTTTTACTTTCTAATATCTTATTCAACATATTATTTTTATTCTCAAATTTTGAATCATTGGTTGTTTTATCATTGACTGCTTTATTTGCTTTCTCAAGATCTACTTTTAACGAGGCAATTTCACCAACATACCTTTCACATTCTTCACTTACCTTTTGAAACTGAGCTATTAGATCTTATTCAATCATTTTGGCTTCTTCAATGTGTGTTTATAGATCTTAAATTATATCTTTTGACTCCTTTTCATTTTAATTGATCTAGAACTTTAGTCTCTGATTCTTATTCTCAAGAGCTTGTAATTCTTCTAAGGAACAAATGTGTTGTTATAGATTCACTTTAGCTTCATCTTTTTCTTCTTCTTGATCATATGTACTTTTGATTGTATAGGTATCTTCATGTATGGTCATGAATATAATCTCTTCTTCATCTGAATCACAGACTCCACTATCTTCGGTTGAGCTAGGATCTTTAGAGTATAAAATATTCTTCTCAATTCACTTCTTGAATTTTTCTTTGAATTTATTCTTGTATGTATATATTCCTTCTTCATTATCATTATTACTCTTATCTAGGCACCTAGATACAAAATGTACAATCTTTCCATAATTAAAACATTTAAAAGATAATTTTCCTTGATATTTATTTGTGCCTTTTTTTAGCTTATATATGAATAGAGCTCCATTATCATCTTCATCATCACTAGAGATATCACTTGATTATTTAATCTTAGCTTTGTCTTTCTTTGATGTCTTGAAAGCAACTTTCCTCTTTGAGGGTTTTCTTTGTTCAATCTGCATCTCATATGTCATAAGAATACCATGTAGTTCATCCATCTTTAGCTTAGCTAGATCCTTCATCTCCTTGATTGTTGAAACATTTGAATTATAACTCATTGGAAGAGATCTCAAAACCTTTTGTACCATCATTGATTCTTCTAAATTTTCTCCAAGGCCTTGAATATGATTAACTATTTGATCAACTTGTAAAATATAGCTCGCTATATTTTCTTCCTCTTCCATTTTCAAACTCTCAAACTATCTTCTGAAAGTCTAGAGCTTAGTTTATTGAACCTTTCCATCACCTTTATAAATATTTTCAAGCTTTACCCAAGTCTCATGAGAAGATTTGCATTGCATAACTTTAACAAATTCTGATTCACATAAACCATATAAGATAACATTATTTTCACTTATCTTCTTTTCTGTTAGAGTAGTCACAAGTGTCTGTCGCTCTTCATATTCCTCCACAACTGCTTGCTAAATGTCAAATTCAAGAGACATAAAATAAGTCCTCATCCTTATTCTCCAAAAAACATAATTTATCCCATCAAACAAAGGATCATTATTTGTATAAAAACCTTCATGTGATCTAGCCGTCATGCTTTCCTTGATCTACCTTCAAGTTGTAAAAATCTTTCCAAAAGAACCTGCTCTGATACCAATTACTAAGCAAAAAATATATTAAGGGGGGGGGGGTGAATTAGTATATAATTTATATTATAAACTTTCACTTAATCAAATTCTACTTAACCATACATTCAAGATATGAAATAAACTAAAAAAATAATATGCACCACACAATAGAGAGAGAGAGAGAGAGAGAGAGAGAGAGAGAGAGAGAGAGAGAGAGAGAGAGAGAGAGAGAGAGAGAGCAATTTTTACGTGGAAACCCAATGTGGGAAAGAAAATGGAGAATAATCTCAAGTATATGAATGAACACCAACTCAAATTACAAAGTTTGAAAGTGCCAACTTATAGGAGTACCAACCCCTTTGTTGAGCACCAACATAAAAACTATGTTTGAGAACCAACCCCTTCAAAATATTTTTTAGCACTAACCCACATGAGCACCAACCCCTCTTGTGTATAAAACACAACTATATCTTAATATTGATTTCTCAACAAATGATATAACTCTACAATATCTCTTTCTATTCTCTCCTCTTTTAATATATAAAATAATTACAAACCATGCACTCTCTTTCATATTTCCAATGGATTATCAAGATTTTATTTATAGCTTTCCAAATGATCTTTAGCATTCACCCTTTGTGATCCTTCACTCTTCATGGAAAATGATTCCAAAATTTAATGACCCATCGACTCTTTGCATTTGAAAAGTCACATGGTGACCCTTCATGAGCAAATACATCCTTTCATTTTTTGTCTTTATCTTGGTGACCTTTTTAATTCCTAAAAGTTTCCCTTCATGAGAAATTTCACCCTTCCTCTTTTGTCTTCACTTGGTGACTCTCAGAATTCCTCAAGATGGCTCTTCATGGGAAAATGTGTCCCATTTCTCTTTTATCTTTAACCCGTGACTCTTTGAATTATCCATGGGACCTCTTTTGAATTTTATGCAACCAAAAATATATTAGTTAATATTAAATAAATATCAACATATTTTAGCCAAAAATATGAACATTAAAAAACACCTTTAGACAATAAATTCTATGGGGCCTTTATTACCAATGCTAGACCTTTTACATCAATGATAATATTTCCAACATATTTATCCTTTATAAGAGTAGATAGATAATGTTGTTGTGCTTCTTTCCTATGAATTAAAATCATTTATACATTGATGTGAGTATATGTCTTCTATGCATGTTTAGTTTAGTTTTTTTAATTTCTAACCCCTACTTTGTGACACAATCTTTGGTGTGCACTAGATTAGATTTAATTTATTGTTTATTATAATAGAGTGAATATCAAAACCTATAACTCTTTTAGGGGTTTTGCATGATTGTGTTATATTTTAGGCATTATAATCCTTCCTAACATGGTGTATTGTGATAAGTGATACTCTAATCATGTTTAGTATATCCCTATATTGGTTATGATCCCACTTAACAAATGTATTCCCAATCAGAAGTGTAGGTATGCTTTATCTTCTTCAAGCCAGGATTGATTTATATGCATGATGCATTTATGATTACATACATTTTGGTGAACCCAACATGAACTAAACCTTGCAGGATTTGTTCATCTTAATTAATTTATTTCATTATTTTTCATCATTATTTGTATCATATATTTACCATATTGGGTCAATTGCATTGACCTAGATCTAATTTATATGTGTAGGATTTTAGTTACAAGCTACTATATTGACCTTGTCGACCCAATACAAGTTTTTAGTGATTCAAACATCCATTCTAGATTACTAGGTCAACCCAATCAACCCTATACATTCCAATAATTCAACAACAAGTTTTTACAAAGCTTAATCAACCCAGTCAACCTATTTAGTAGAATTTTCAAGCATATATCAAGGTTATTGAATAAAAATTTTCATTCTCTATATCTCTAATCTACCAAGGTTCCTTTCTATCTCTCTGTCTCTTTATTTTCATAGTCTTGCCTTTCATAGTTTTATGTCTTTAAAACTACCCTTGTATAGTCAACTGGATTGACCCTATCGACCTAATTCTATGTGTTATCTAGATAACTAGGTCGACTCTATCAAACCTATTAAATTTTAGACCTTGTTTTCATATTATAGGATCAACTTTGTTGACCCTATTTTATATTATACACATACACTATTGATTATATTAACATTGTACCTTGTTTCAAAGTTAGAATTAACCTTCTATGCTAGTGATTAATTCACACTTTCACTTATTTCTTACATGATTAGAATGGACCACATATATTAATTAGGTGGTTTTCAATTAATCATTTAGTTTCACTATTTTATATTTTATGCACACACAACCAAATCACAAAATATAAATAGGCATTTTAAAATTTGTCTACCCAAGGTCAACCTACTTGGATTTCATCACTAAGGGTGAAGTTGAATTGATGTTCTAGTCAAGTATAAATCATGGTTAATGATATATTATAGCTAAACACCTAACACCCTTATTGTTTTGGTGTGTGAAGTGAGGGGGTAATCCCCAAGACCAAGCCTGTATCATTACCACTATAGATCCTTTTTAACCCAAACATAGTTCCTTATTTATTGTTAAATTCCCATCACATTTAAAAATCATATCTTAATAATTGATCATTTAGGTTAACCAATTAGTTATCTCTTTACTTTTCAAGTTGATTGCTTACTCTTTACTCAATTGTATTTTGTATTACAAAAACTTGCATTAGCCAGTGTTGGTGCAAGGTCTTTTACTGTGTGCCTTAATTGGATTGGATAACATTAATATAATTTATTATTCATTTCCATTCTATTTTTTATTTTTAAATTAATTTTAAAATTTATCTTTTTTCAATTCATGAATCTATTATAGGCTTCTTAAATTTCCCCATCTATTCTACTAGATTGACCTAGTTAGCCCTATACCTTTTTCTATCCTTTATTCATTGTACCAGATCAACCTAGTCAACCTTGTACTATTTATAAACCCTATTTTATCTTTTTAATCCTTTTTTCATTGTACTGGATCAACCTAGTCAACCTTGTACTATTTATAGGCCTTATTTTTATGATAGGTTAACCCAGTCAACCTTGTACTATTTCTATCATTCCTATTTCCTTGCTTTCTCATCTATCTCTATTTCCATTCATTATGGAATTTTTTATTGATGACAATGCTAAGTTTTAGTCAATAGACACGATGAATTTTATCAACCCTCATAGGGTCTCCCATAGATAGAGTAGGGCTCCTCTCTTGGATGCTAGTAATTTTCATATTTCCACTCGTATAATGAACTATGGGACCCCTCTTGATTCCTCTTCATAACATAATACTCTTTTCTCATTATAAGACCAACCTAAATTAGATTATACCCCTGAAATGCTCTTCTTTATCTCTAAATTTCCTCAACATCGAGGAAAAGATCCTTCTACTATTTACAATCTTATGCTTAGTGGTCAATCTAAAGAGCCTCATTCACCTACTACTATATTCTCAAATGGATTTTTAGGTACCACTTTTTTTTATTCTTGGCCTCTTCCTTTAATTATGACCCCTTCACATACCATGACCTCTTCTTCTCTAACTTCTTTCACCTCCATGCCTAGTATATCCACTAACATGGCATGTTCTACATCTAGTGGGCCTCTCATAAGGATCCAATATCCTTCATCCTTCCACTAGTATATCATTTTCTACCCAAGGTAATCATGTTACTAGTGATTCTTCATCTTAACCATTCACTAGTCCATATTTTACTACATAAGCAAATTTTGCCACTAGTGCCTCACATTATCATAATTCCTCTCAAGCTCTGATCAACACCAATAGTGGTCTCTGAGTCACGAATACCACCTCTAATTATTCTAATAATGCTAATAAAACACATCAATTATTGTCACAAACACTCAATCAAATGAATACCTTTCAAGCTCATAACACAAATCAAATGATGAGAATTTAAAACCACCTTCTTCATCTTCAACCATTGGCTTGGGGCACACATAACCAGAATGTTCCCCCTCATCCTCTTCTATATTCACAAGGAAATCTCATCCCTCAACCTCATTTGATTAAAAAAAGCATTAAACATATCCAAAATGAACCTCTCACTACTTAAATTGCTAACATTGATATAAGAAGAATCACACCTACAATTTCTTATAATGGATCAATCGATCACACCCTTGATCTTAAAACATTTAGAAATATTTATAAGGATTGGCTCAAATTCAACAACTTTTATACTACCAAAATCTTAGCCGAAACTCTCATAGGTGATGCCTTGGATTTGTACAACCAACTTAGAAATAATTCCATTACTAGTTGGAAGATTTAATAAATGCTTTAGTTCAAGAATTCCAAACTAGTGATCTTCCTAAAAACACTTTGACCCACTACATAAATTGTAAATAACATGAAAATGAAACTAATCAAGCCTTTGTTAAAAGGTGGAAAACTTTTTCAAACAAATGTGATCATAACATGTTTGATGACAATATTTTCCATCTCTTTACCATTGCCTTTTTTTCCTAAACTTTAATATCGGGTCCGTACTCTCTCTCCATGTACATTAGAGGAGGCTATTAACTAATCTAAATGATAAGACTTCCCTATGCATCAGTTCGAGCCACCCCAACCTTCTTTGGGTCCTCATCTCTTACTTAAGAATAAAAATTACAATGTTATCAATGATGTTGTTACATATTCTTATAACACCATTCACAATGTTCAAGCTGTTGTTCTTACCCTTTTATTGGAACCAACTCCCCCTTCTCAAAAATATACCAAACCTAACTTATCTTCACCAAAAACATTAATTTTCATAAACCTCTACCCTTAATTTAATTTATTAAGCATCTACCTAGGCCTCTTCCATGAGAACTTGACCCTGCCTATCCTATGATATCCTGGTATGATCCTAACAAGTTTTGTTAGTTACACACTAGTTGGGGTCATTCTCATGAGACCTATAGATAAATTCATAATTTATCTATGGAATTTATTCTTGGTCATAATTTTGATCATGATTATATCATTTGAAAGTGCCAACAAGATTATGAAATTACTCTCAAGGACTTTAAAAGACATGATAAATCTCAAGCCTTGAACCAAGCCAATGTTCCTTTAGCTATCTACAAAGACCCTTTTCCTAATCATCAACCTATCAAATAAAATCAAGATAAATCCACCCCTTCTACCAACAATGTAAAAAGTCTTATTGACCCCACTTTTGAAGAGAATATTGTTAACATGACTAAAATGCGAAGGGTGGTTACTTTTATTGATTCCCAACCTATCTACACTCATCCTTCATCTAGAACATATCATGTTATCAAATATTATTTTCCAACTCATTTAAATGAGTTGGGGAATGATGACCTTATTAATTTTTATGATTCAATTTCTGATTCTCCCTTAGATAACACTTCTTTTTCTATTTCTACCACTCTTCCATCATTTTATAACACTAATGATACTCAAATTTCTACTAACACTTCTTCTACCAATTCTGAAAATCAGATTGAACCAACTACATCATCACAACATGATTTACAACCTTATTCTAAACCTTATTCTTCTTACCAATAAAAATTCTAATGCACTTTAGCTCCTCCTTCTAAGGATTTTCTTAACCATTATGCACCTATATCTACAACATTTTGATGGGTTATGATGAGTGGTATCCCATTATGGAACTCATTAATCTCCCATCCCATATTCCATTCCTTGAGATTATGAGGACTTATCTATATCATAGAAACCATTTTATATAACTATTATTCAAGATGAATGTCCCTCATCCTCCCATTGCAGAATGGGAGGTAACCTTATCTAGATTTGAGGATAGTATATTATAATAATGTGAGTAGATGTCTATCAATGTTGATGAAACTATGGATACTTCTCTCTCCTTAAAAATTATTATAGATTATAATATTATTGATAAGACTATACTTCATGCAGATGATCTACCATTATTTATTAATGTTCAAATAAGTGATATCCAAGTTAAACATATACTGATTGATAAGGGTTCTAACACCTGCATAACCTCTCTTGACTTCATTAAGACCTTTGGATATTCAGAATGCAATCTCAAGTCTACACACAACACCTTCCAAGGATATGATAGAAGGAAAATTCCTCCTTTAGGTTGTGTGTGGCTTCTCATTACCATCCCACCTATCACCATCCATGTGAAGGTGATGATCTTTAACTTTACCCTTTCTTATAACATCTCGCTTGGTAGGTCATGGACTCACTATATGAGAGTTGTTACTTATTCCAATTGCTAATGCATTAAATTCCCTCATAATAGAGCCATTTATATGATTCAAAGTGACACTAACCCTTGAAATTTTGAACAATTCTAATATCATGGTGTCTTCAAGATTCTTACTCTTGAACCTTTGCCTAGAATTCCATTATGTGAGTCTCAATGTCTCAATTTTCTTGTTAATTTAACTTAAGGTTACAATGGGCATTTTGAACTGATTAAGAACATTCCCCATAAGCCTCCCTATGATGATATTCATGTAGTCTTGACCAAAACTCAACATTATATTCACCATACTTCCTCAAATGACAATATAATCCTTACTTGTGTCATGAATATTCACACCTTGGATTAAGATAATGGTTATTCCTTATATGATCCATTCTTAGGTGGTCTTGTACAGGCTAGTGATGTCAAGATTGTCCATTATTATTCTTCTTTACTTGAGTCTTTTCATGTATTTTATTATCTTCCTTAATTTACATTTATTAATTTTAGTATTTTTCCTCTTTATCATAGGGTATATATGGTGCCAAGACCTCTAGTTTTTGAGAAGCCTCGTAGGAATATACTCATGGATCATGCTATCATTAGGCTTTACCATTTTGATAGGTACCTTGATCACCGTAGTTGGTTTACTTTTGAGATCAGTGTGACCCTTCTTGGACCTTATGTAGATCCTAATACTCACTTAATAGAGCCCTTATTGGAGCCCATTCCCACTCCAATTAGAGTAAAGCCTCTTCCCACTCTTGCTATAGTTGATCATGTTCTCATTTTTTCTATTATTGATCCTACCCTTACTCCTCATCCCATTGCTCCTTTCATGGAGCCTAGTTCTATTCCTCATGCATCACCATATTATCTTAGTGATTGTTTTATTCCCTTGCCTAGTATGGCTTTGTTTCCCACCAAATGGGTTGACAAGTATTCTCTGGCTTCTTCCACCCTTGTTACACCTGCTTCTATGAGTGTTTCTCTTAAGACCACTCACAAGCATATATATTACTTTCATTGGATAAATAATCATTCTTATACCCATTATTAGAATTTATGATAATTTATTGATACTTTGTGTCCCTTCTTAGATAAAACCATACCTCCCTCGAAGGTTCTACTTGAATATATATCTAAGTATGGTGAGGTGTATTTTTTGTGGCACTAATGTGGTACCCATCACACAAAATATTATTGCATCCTTCAACAACTTAAGGATCACCTTATAGTTATTCTTGAACATTCTTCCATTCTTCCCATAGGTTGTTCCTATAACAAGTTTTCTCCTTATTCTCTCATGGCTCCACGTATAATGGTCACATCCCCTTATATGGTCCCTTCACCAATTTCAATACCTCCACCCATTATTCCTTCACCTATGGACCTTCCCTCACATATGGATCCTTCTCCATCAGTGATTACTACATCTCTTATAGATCCTACTCTCATGCATTCTCCTGAGCATCCCTTGCCTAATTTACCTCCTCAACATGATTCATCAAGTATTCCTACTTTTTCAGTTGAGGATATTATAAAAGAAGTCTTTTCCTAGTTTTCATTGAAGATTGATGAGACATTAGCAGTAGTTCATATCCATCTTCATAGAGATTTATCTAATGTCTTGGATAATGTCTGTGGTATGATTTATTAGTACTTATGAGCACATGCATGGCCTTTACATTTAAATTTTGATTGGACATGTGCTCCAATTTTATTTTTATTTATCTATTATATCATTTGACGTTGTGTCAAATTCATATTTTTCTTATATAGTGATCTTACCTTTTGTACTATATCTTGCTTATATTGTCATTTATATTTACATTTGATTATTTTTCTTTATCATTGTCTTCTCTTTTTTTATTGATTTTTTCTCAAAACTCTTTTCTTGTGTCTTCATGATTTTTTTCTCTCTTATCTCTATTTTTCATAGATAATTGTCATTATGACTTGGTTATACAAACCCTGTTCCCTTTGGTCCTTATCTCCTTTTACCATGTGACTAGTTATCAAAAATGTATCCCATTATACTTTCCTTTTACCAATCCACCTTTGGATCTCATTTTCCCCTTATTCTTTTTTTTCAAACTAAGCATATACATGGTTGAGAATTGAGATCACATGCTAGTTCATTGTTAAGACTAAGTGTCCTAGTCAGTCTTTGTTTTTGGTTAATTAGCTTCCTTTAGCCTTACCCTAAAGCTCATTCATGTGTATCACTATATATATCATGATTGGTTATTCCAAATCTATATGGAGGAGGAATATTAAAAAGCCATAAAAATTTAAAATCCAAATCATTTTCAAAAGGAAAAAATATTCTTAAAAGTTAAATCACACTAAATGACATGATTCAAAGTACATATCCTTCTTATAATCAAAGTTCAAACTCCACAATTAGCCTCACGATAGAGCCAATGTCATTTGGGGTGAGATAGTCTAATAGATTAGAAGAGGATAATAAAAAATCTTTTAGTGCTACCTACTTTCTCATGTAAGTACCCAATAGTCACAATAGACTGACAACTTTGTAAGGGGTCTTGAAGAACAGGGAACACATCATGGGAAGGTAGGTACATTTTATATTCTCTTGTACCAATATACCTTCATGAGTTGATCTTATTAGCATGCTTATATGCCTACAAAACTTTGTGTCTATAATGAACAAGTTTCCTTTGTATATTGATGGTCACTTAGTGTCTTCACATTTCCTTAGTATGACTCTTGTCTCCTAAGGTCTTCTCATAAGATGCCTAATTCATGATTTTACATTACCTTTTTCATTCCTTATATATTTCATATTTACTCTTGAGAAATATTATTTTGTCTTCTAATCACTCCCCTTGGGATATCATTTATGAGTTACTTTGTAAGACCATTGATAGAACCTGCCCATCCTCACAAATTACCACTTTTTTCTTTCATATTACCCACATCATTTATTACCTAATTTTTCTTATTTATTCCACCCCAGTGGTGTTCTCTTTATGAAATTTAGTGTAAGACTATAGATAGGACCCAACATTACTCATAAAAGTTTCTGATAATGCAAGCCACAAATAAAATTACATGTGTCAAATATCAGATAAGATGTAATTTATTATGAAGTTACACACCATTGACATTCTTCCCAGATCAATTTAGTGTGTTTTATGATTTATTCATTTTTTTTCTTTTTATTCTCCAAGTGCATGTAAGAATACAACCATTTCTTAAATTTTTCAATTTTTTTCTCTTATACTTCCCAAAGTGATTTATTATAATTTATTGACTTAATTAATTTTTTTTTATACCATTTGTTCCCTTTTACATATCTTCCATTTTATTACATTGTTTTCATACTTCCCAATGCGATTTAGTGTGATTTCACTTATTTTAATTTGGTGCAAAAATCTTTCACTTTGGTTTTTAAAAAAATTACTTTTTACCATCTTGTTTATCACCCTTTGGTTTTTTATACTTAGTCATTTTATTGTTATTACACATTTCCCAACTTGAAATAGTGTGTCATACATTTTTGAATAATTATATTTTACCAAGTCCTTTTTGGCTATTTCTTTTTAACCATGCATGTGTCCTACATAATGATAGAAAAGAAAGCACATCTCATATATTTCCTACAACATATATAACAAATAGCTGAATACATGTGATAGAAAGAAATATATCCAAAGCATCCAAAACCACAACCATAATGAAGATAACATACATAATCAACATCAATATACCAAAATGATATCTATATATATATAATGAGTTTTTGATATAACAAGTACAACCATATATACAATGCTCTAGCTCTATGGATAGGCTCCATCCTTTCTATCTTGTGGCCTAGCCACATTGCCTATTAAGGACTTGGTCTGATTCTTCTAAATAGTATGTTGTAAGGAGATCATTTGAGATCTCAATCCATCTACCTATCCCTATAGGTGCACTACCTGCACCTATACCTATGTCAATTGGGCTAAGGTTTTTATATGTGCTTATGTCATCTATGTCACTATATATATGCATAACTCTATCCTCTACCAATGCCAACCATGATTATATATTTCCTATACCCATTGCTATTGGTGGTTGCATCCTCTCTCTCTGTGTGATCTTATCTACCTGTTACCTCCCCTACTAATCTAAACTAGCTCACCTGAGATGGGGTAGATGGTACACTAGGGTCCTCTAATGTAGTAGGGTCATATAGTTTTAGAGTCTCATCCATGACATCATGGAGTGCTCCCCTCATAAGGGAACCCATCTCTCCTCCTCATCCTTAGCTATGCCAACAAAATCACACCTAGATAGATATTATATCATTGCTATATCTCATGATATCTATCTATATATCTATCTCTAGTCTCTATTTCAAAATAAAAACTTAAGCAATAATTTAATCATCTTTAGTACCTATTTGTATTTTGGCCACTATGGTCTCACCATCCATATGACCACCTAACACCATCTCTACATCCGTATAACCTCCTATCACCTCCTCTATAGTTTTCCTCCTTAATATAAATCTAGTTTTCATGGATCTTGTCTACCTCAACCTACACCTAAGTGGCATATCTATCATCTAACTCTCCTTTAGCTCACCTACCAGGTCATTAGGGATGGTGATAGTCTCCACTCTCTCTTATTCTTCTTACCTCCATTAATGTCATGTCCTCAATGGTCATTTATCATCTCGTTATGAATCTAGTGGTGGTATCTCTAGTGCCACTACCTCTGTACCCCTCTCCTCCTTCTCTACTCCCTATCATGCTCACCCAATCCATGATTACTCACAACATGGTCTGAGCGTTAACCTCATTACTAGTGGCCTTAGTCCCCTCCTCCCCCACTACTCAAGCATCAATATCTATACCATTATATGATGTAAGCCCATATATCTTGGTACCTATGCCATCGAATGTGGCTCACTCCATTAGGTGTAGTGTCTGACCACCTTTATCTTCATTGTGGCTGGTGCAGTTGTGTCCTAGCTTGACCATGTAGTTATTGTGTGCCTATATGGATTCCACACTATGTCTACACATCTCACCATTGACAACAATGGCACATAAGGCATGACCTATGCTACCTAATCCTCTTTCCATCTCCACACTCAAGGTGACTTATCATCAATTGCATGGGGTAACCTAGCTAATTGATACATGAGAAAACTCTTATATATCTAAGCCATCAATAATATGATCAGTCTTATCAACTTATACCCTTTGACTATCACCTCATATAGATCATGCACAAGTTATACCTAGATGATAGAGTTGAGATCATATAGTACTCCCTCCTCTAGGATCATCCTTCTCAAGGATATCATGAACAATGGTACCTTACCAACCAACTTGTGACATAGCACTCCCTATATCATAAGCCTTATCATAGCCTTATAGATATCCAAAATTTATGACGTATATATGTCAAACATACTAACTCTCCTACCCACCAAAATCACCTTCAAGCCTATAGCCCACATGGCTAAGGCTCTCCTCTCCTCCATGTTGTTTGGTATACTTGTAGTCATTGATACTCTTGTTATTGGTATCCCTAAGATGGTATGTACATCCTCTAGAGTGATAGCTACCTCTACCATATCCTTATCCACCTCCTATCTAAAGTTGTTAGTCAATCATTCCCAAAATTCAAGGAACATGACCAACATATATGTGCTTAGGAGAATCTTACACATATCAATTATCCCTCATAGGCCTATTTATACTAGTCTAGGTTTATCTCCTATCATCAGATGTTCTAATAGATCCTATAGCCATGATGCATCTACCAATCACCAAAATCTAGGTCATCCTTACAATCAGGAAATAACAAAAGATGTATTAGATCCTTCATGTCATGTATGATCAAACTACATTCTTTTTATGATTTAAATAAAAAAAGACTAAATTTCTTTAATTTATTCATTTTCACCTAGTTTAGACTACTTGGTTTTTTTGCTCTTACTTGGTCATTTTGGGCCATTCTAGCCTTCTTTCATCCTTTTACATGCATTTTCATACCATTCTAGTTATTTGGTCAACCTCATTTGACCAAAATTTCCCTATTTTTGACTTGGTTGACTTAAAAATCTAAGTTAACCCTCTTATTTTCCCCTCCCTAATACTATTTTATCATTTTGGACTTTTTAGATTAGTTGGCAAACTATATTGGGTCAACAATCTACAAAACATAAAGGGTAGAAACATACCTACTAGGTTGGCAGTGTGGATTTTGCTTCTTTTCAACATACTAAATCAATTGGGTTAACCTAATTGTTTTTTACTACTAACCCCTTGTATTTTAATTAGAAAGTGCCTTTTGGCAGTTTTCTCCCTAATTAATTTAAACCCATTTACCATCATAGTTTTTCATACTTATAGAATCTAATTTGGCTTTATTTTGACATCTATAAATGCTAAAAAATATTCTTTTTCTAAAAATACACTTAATTCATTCAAATACTCCAAAACTGGGTTAAGATTTGTAGTTACATACCTGTAGTGTACTTGTTGTTGCTCCTAGATCTCTTCCTAATCTATCTTGTTGTCTCCTCACCATCCTAGATCATTTAGTATTCATATCTCTTTTTCTATCCTTCAAAATTCAAAATCACCAAATGACTTGTCTTTCCCCTATTTAAAAACACCTTTTCCAAATTCAAAACTTTTAATTATTTTCAGGTAGAATCCTTATTTTATCTATATCTTTGTTTCTGTTCATCCATTTTTAGAACCATAAAATGCATTAGATCTATGATGATGTAGATAATATTTTCCATTATCATATGCATATCTCCCAAAAAAATCAAATTTTAGGCTATATTTTACACTAACTTCTACAGGTTCAGCTAGTGTTCTTCACATTAGATGTATTTACTTCTCTTGCAATCTACTTATTTATCTAAAACATTAAGGTAAGTAAAGGTATGTGTTTTTCAATTCTATCCTTTCATTTATCTTATTTTTTGCTTACTGCACTTAGCATCATTTTTATGTGTTATCATATTCTCTTTCTTGAAGCACCATCCCATGTTGCACTCACATCATAGATGATGAGAGATGAGTGGGGCATATATATACAAATAATATTTTCAAACTTTTTTTGATTACTGGCACTTTATATCTTTTAGAAACCCATCGAGTCCCAATCTCTCTAAGTGCATGCATTAAGGGGTGCACTAGGAAAGGGGTGAGAAGACCATTGGTGATTCATAAGATTGTTGTCCTTTTTTCCAATTTATATATATACACTTGTCTCCTAAAACCATTTAACATAAGATTATTCTTCTCTATTATAACCATTTCAAACATTTAACATGCTTTATCTTACTTGTTCTTACCTTGACCCCCTTTCAGCAATTGACTGTACTAGGTCAATTGGGTCAACCCTATATAGTTTTTAGCCTCTGATTACTATACACTATTGACTAGGTCAACCCTATACTATTTAGGGATATTTTTCACTTGGAGTTTTGTTATCCCTTTGGCAGATCTAGCTTAGGACCTAGTGATTTATCTCCTGAAAACATACAGGGTTGACTGGGTCGACCCTATATAGCTGACATATTTATAAGGATTTAGGGAAAGATCTACCTATATATACAAGTTAATTTCCAACCATTTGAGAATATGTAAGTGAAGAATGATAAGTGCAAACAAACATCCACTTATTGACCATTCTAGTTGAGTAATAAAGCTTAGGGTTCTATAATTTCTTTGGAGATTCAAATCTTATCTTGTGGAGAAGAATTTTAGATGCATAAATAGTTTATGTATCCTAGAGATGACTTGTCCTTGTTATCCTTACATACTGAAACAATTTCTTGCAAATCACCTTGGCCAAAGGAGAGATTGAGGCTCAATGGGTTCATCTTTAAGGTAAGAATTCCTAACTTTATTTCTCCTTTGTAAGAGTAGATATATAATGCAATTGTTCTTCTCTTCCATGCATTAGAATTACATATACATTGATGTGAGTATATGTTTTCTATGCATGTTTGGTTTAGTTTGTTTTGTTTCTAACCCCCACTTTGTGAAAGCTTTGGTGTGCAATAGATTATTTACTTTCTTTTTAATTTTAATAGAGTGAATATCAAAACCTAGGACTCTTTTAGGGTTATTACATGATTGTGTTAGACTGTAGGATTTGGAACCCTTCTTAGAATGGTGTATTGTGACAAGTGATCCCCTAATCAGGGATATTAGATCCCCATATTGGTCATGTTCCCCCTTAACAAATGTATTTCCAATCAGAACTATAGGTATACTTTATCTTCTCTAAGCCAAGATTAATTTATAGACATGATGCATTTTTTATTGCATACATAGACCAACTAGATGGGAAGGAGAATGGGAGAGTCTTGAACTAGTTTAGAATAATTTTCATGCCAAACTATCCCCTTTTAGTGCATCTCAATTAGTTTCTTCTCTATCAGGTCCAAGATAGGATTTTAGGAGGGTTTTAGCAAGTTTTGGTTCGTAGTGATAATTAATAAAACTCATAGATTAAAATATAAAAAAATTCACTAATTTTTTTTGGGGACCTCATTCAATTATGCCTAGCTCCTCAAGGTCCCATGATTAGTGTTCATACATGTGTGAGCAAGAGAATTTGGCCTATCAAGCTTTAAAATGCATTCTGGACACCCTAAAATGATTTTCAGACAAAATTAACCATTTTGTGTTACTTTCTTAAAAAAAAAGGCTATAAATCATCTTATAATCTCCCATTAATGTCATTCAATGCATTTTATAGTTCACATGGTCATAGAAATTAAATTAGACCCTTGAAAAGGGCTTGGGTCTAATTTTAGGCCTAATAGGCCTGATTACATATCTAGGTTCATGACCACTTTTGAATGCTCCTAATAGCTAAATGTTATTATTATCACTAAATTACCTTTATCTCAACCTTTTATCTCATCCCACTATGTTTCGAGTCTCATTATGTCATTCCTTTCTCATTCACATACCCTACCTGTAGTCTTCATTCTGATTAATAGTGCCCTCTATCTGAGATAGAATAAAGGGAATCTCCCCTATTTTTCTTGCCAAAGTGAAGTAATGGATGGATTAATTAGATCTTGGTGACTATTTATACCAATTTTCATAGTTGGATCACACTTATAGAGTCATTAACACTTTAAAAATTCAAGATAGACTTTTATTATTGTGATGATTATGCATAGAACTTTGTTTGGATATGAGAGCCTTAAACTCTAACTATAGGTTTAGATCTTTGATTATTGATATAATTTTGGAATATGCCTTTACCACTTTTAGAGTGGTTTTATTCATACTTAATCCATCCTATACCCCATCTATCCTTTCAAACCATTTCTTCCTCATTTTCCTATGCTAGTCCAAGGACTATGTTGACTATAGGCGTATGTTCTTAAGCAAATGAGACCCATATAAGATGTTATGAACATTTTGTTTCATGCCTAGTATCTTCCTTGAATCCTTTGATATCATTTCACACTTGTTTAAACTCATTCAATATTAGAGACCTAACTCTCTCTAGTATCATATGTTCATCTATCTATAGTCAGATTATGTCATCTATAGGTGACAATTAAGGGGAACTCAAAGGACCCTTATAAGTGTCCATTTTTGTTTGAATACCACATTACTTTATACTAATACTTCTAGGGTTATTGGACCATTTTCACTTGAGATAAAACCTTATTCTTGTAGAGTTCTCAACACCTTATTTCTAATCATCAATATTATGTATGTGTACAGTTAGGCTATAGGTTCTCTTGTAGGTGATCATCTATGTATGACCATTGTGTTTTCAACTCCTCTAATTTACTTTGAGGTTATTAGATCATACCATACCTATATGAGATAATTTTATGAAATTGATACTATAATTTTAGTCAATACTATGGGTTATTTTATAATAGGATTCTTTTAGTCCTTTTAGAACAATGTTCTCTAAATGTCTCAAGTCAAAACCTACTTAAGTTAGAAACCCTTCAAACACCTTCATATCTTGATCAAGAAACCATATATTTTTATTAAGGCATTTCCCCTATGCTTGGGATTCATGATGTAAAAAACTAGACCTATTTAAACCTCAAGACATTCTACCATGGAAGGACCAAAGATAAGAGCAAAATGTGATTCAAAGAAGTTAAGATAAGATCTCCCAATTTCAACTTCCCAAATATATGATCATGTTTATAGGTTTGTTTGTCATCTTGTGACTTCAACACTATCACAATGGTACTATCAATGATATTATAATTCAATGAGGTTTCAAACAAGAGCTTAAAAATTTGTACTTCTATACTCCTCAGATTTCTATTTGAGCTTCTTGTAGGTGTCATTATGGGACTATATGCATATTGATTTAGTTATCATAACTAATATCCTAATTTTGTGAAAGACTCAATCTCACTATCTCCTCTTTAGAATCCTTCTCAAAATCCTTCAAAACTCCTTATCTCACTAATATGACTATGCAATACTAAATTTCCCTTGATTGTAGATGACTATTTGCAAAGAAGTCTAACTGTATGTCTCGTCTGACTATTCACTCCATCAAGAGATGACTTTATTCCCAAGCCTCCAAAAGAAAAATGATTGATCACTAAGTAGTGGGAGGTTAAAAATAAAATTTTACATTGTATTACCTTTTTTATAAAGATTATAATAGGGATATATCCTCTATAAATGATGGAAACCATCTACGGACTAGCAATGAAACCATCAACTAGAAAAGTGAGATAGTTCTACTCATATTTTGATTTCCAAACATGAAAAACTGATCAAGAAACATGTGAAAATAATGATCAAACTCTCTAAGAACTTATAAACAACTTTAATTTCTTAGACCAATCTAAACATATAAGGAAACTAAAGGGTATGGGAACGTGTATGCAAAAAAAAGTAGATCTTCTTAGCAATGTTTAATAGATCAAAAGCAACCAATACTTTTATTCTTGACATGGATTTTAAGTAGATAAGGAGTGTTATCATTCACTAAAGGCACTCTATTTAACTCACCTCCTATTATCCATACCAAACTCAAATTTGTTGACCATTTTTATATGTAAATGAGAGCAATAGAAGAAATAAGACAATTTTTACCATTTTATAAATTTTGAAGGCTGTGTAAGTATGGAAGTGAGTTTAGGGGACCTGAAGGGATGCTGTTGAAAAATCCACATGTGACACAACTACTACACAATCCATACAACTACCCAAAACCACATGAAATAGCCACTTTTCCCATTGATCTTCTTGTTTTGACATTGTACCTACATTTGTTAGTTCAAAAATAACATATTTGACATGATCATGACATATAGGACATTAGAGTGTCTCTTGAAATATTTATACTCTATGGTAAACCCATATAAGCTCATTTAATGACTTAAAAGTGACCTTAAATGACATGAAATGACCCAAAGGACTAATGACAAAGCTGAAAACATTATAAATGACCTCATAAGACTATGGTACACATTTTACACCTTAGGGGACCCTATGACAAGTTTAAACTACATAGGGAGTTGAATTAATTTTCTTGTGGTCAAATTAGTCAATAGTGGCCTTAATGTCTTATCCTCTCATTCATTTTGAATCTTGCCACTTCATGTATAGATACTATCTCTTACCATGGGTGAAATGTAGATCTCAACACACACCAATAATGTTTTAGGCACTCACTTGTAAAAGTTGACTTTTTATAGGCATTTATAGAATAAGATTTTGAGTGAGGAGGGTATTTGTAATCATTTAAAATATCTTATAACTCTCTCTCACATTCTCATCCAAATCCTTCACATATCCACTTTCTATGCCCAAGGTGGTCTATACATAGTGTTCTTGAAGACTTTTTCATAATAGGCCCAAATGGCTAAGGACCTCCACCATGGCACATTTCAATGTTGAAGCCTCATCAAAACTGACCAAGGACCTTTAGACATGTTCAAACATTATAAAAAGACCAAATACAAGTTGATACATGAGGTGAGGGGACTCATCAAGTATCGTATAACATCAGTGAGATAGTGAACCTATTTGAACAACCCTATTCGGTAAGGATGTATGATAACCATGAGAAGTAGTGGTGGATTAAGGTTATAACACTTTAGGTTAACCCCTTTCTTGGTCTGAGACTAGAAAGTGGTCAACACATCCTCTGGAGTCCAAATATTTACCTTTGAAGTATCTTCCACCATAAGTGTAGGACCATCATACAGAATAGTTAGCAAGGAGTTAAATTGATTGGCAATGGCAAATTCCTCTAGATGGACTATCTGATCTAATTCTCCTAAACAAGATGAATTAGAATCTCCTAGTGATAGCATCAACCATGATACAAATACCTTATGACACTCTTTAACAATGTGTACAAAAGCCTATATCTCCTCAACACTGATATTTGATCCATAAATAGATTGTGAGCTATAGGTCTCTTATGCTTCATAGGAAGAGGGGTGAACATCCACATCCAATGGCACCAGAAACTAGTTTTCACAAATAGACTTTACTTTCTCTTTACTTTTTCCTTAGTTAGAAAGTGCCTCAAATAGGCTTTCACTTTTAGACATTAATGTTTGATTTTATTTATTTTTTTTAGCTAAGGAAGTCACCCACTCTCTGAAGTAGGAAGCAAGATTCAATATAATATCAAAAACCTACTTGTGGTATCTAAGAGGAATATGATTCCTCAATCCCATAAATTCATATATGGCCTCATCATTTTCAAACTCAACTAATGACATTATTAAATCTTGCTTCTCCCAGTCTATTAATTGTGGATGGTAAAGGGTTAAGTGTGAAGGTTGATAAATAGGGTTAATGGTGTAAATGGTATGGGGTTTAAACAAATTTGAAGAAGCAAGGTCATTGTAGATTTTATAATTAGACCCATCATCATTGTCAACATCATCATCACTATTAATTAGTGTTGGAAATTGAATAAGGTATGCAAGGTCACCCATAGTTAGTTTAAATATGATAATTTGGGTTCCCTTGTACTTCATCATGGATACTATTTCGATCATTCCTCGTTGATATAATGCAAGGCCCCTACCTTCATAAGCTAAGTGATCCATAATTTAGTAGGGAATATGATACTTTATGATTTGGTAATAGTCAACTAACTCATTAGTTTATATCCATGAATCATATTTTGTTAAGGGGTCCTATTTTAGGATAGAGGATGGTTTAAAAATAATGGGTTTATTCAATAGATAATTTCCTTTGGTGTCCCACTCCATATGAGTAGCCTTGGCCTTAGGTCTTCCATAAGATTTAATATTTTTAGGTAATTTGTCAATATGGAATGCATTAAGGGTTTTATATTATCCAAGATCTTTGTTAATGACATAGAAATGGTTGGAAATTTTTGGTGGAGGAATGGTGGAGGTAGAGGCTATGTTGTTTGGGTCAATTTAATTAGCTTTTGGGCCTGGTTCAATGGTTTTTCCGTTTTTAGCTTTTTCTCAATCTGATTTAGGCATAGGATTATTGATGAATTGGTAGTTGTATCTTTTATACTTGGCCTCAAGGAATTTACAATACTAATATGGTATAATATAAGTAGGTATAGTTTCTTCCATTCTTGAATGTGGAAATTTTATACACTGATGCAATGTAGAAGGTATAACCCTGATTTCATGGATCTAGGGTCAACCTAACAATAAACCATAAAATAGTTCCATGTCCAAATCATGGCATAGAGTATCATGTGTTAATGTTCCAATGACCATTGGTAAGTTGATAGTGCCTTGATATTCTTAATTTTCATTATTATATGCCTTGATAATGATGGTAACTAGTTGTAAGTCAGTTGTTATATATCCAAGATGTTTGACCAACTTTAGAGATACAATATTGAGACTTAAGACATTGTCTACAAGGATTTTTTTAAATCTATGTTTATTTATACATATTTCAATGTATAATGGGTTATTATGTATAGGGTCTAGATAAGACATATCACTTTGGTCAAAAGTGAGACATTGGCCAAGGGCCAAGTGTCTTACTGATTTAAATTTTTTGGTAATATTGGTGTATTATTCTTAATTTAGTTAAAGGGTCTAAGTAGTAAAATAAATAAATAAATAGAAAATAATTAAGCTACTAATTTGTGTAAATTAATTACAATTCAAAATTTTATAAAAATAGTAATAAGGAGAAGAAAACAAAACTTAACTAGAAACTAATTGATTCGACTAAGGTAGAGGCTGGAATTCACTGTGCAGGATTGAGACACTATTGTAAATGAAGATATAAACTTTATTTTGTGATTGGATAGGAGTTTTAGAACTGGGTAGTAGTGGCACTAATGCTATAGTCTACCTCTACCTCTATTATCTTAAGGATCTAAGATTTTTGGGTTTTGTTTACTATGTCTATGTGACTTTGTCTATGAATTTTCAATAGTTAGAAGTCTATAAATCTCCCTATAGAGAAGATTTTTTATTTAAACCATATCTTCCATTATGATTTCACTAGTTTTAAGCAAGAGCAGGGGGTTAGTGTGTATAAGATTCACTAGACATGGATCCACACCCCTTATATAGGCATGTTGCCTATATACCAATACTTTGAAGAGGGATCAAGCCATATGTAGTTCTCTCACTTGATGTGATTTATGTAATTATGTATATGAAGATACATAATGCTAAACTAGATGTGCTTGAGGTGGTTAGGTATTGGTGTAAATAATTGAATGAGCTTGTAAGTGTGTTGGTTAGATGTATGCAGAGAATAGGGAAGATTGCTTGAATATTATTGCTTTCTTAGTGATATTTTCCAACCCTTTCCAAATGATCTTTGAATGGACTTTTATAAGGATCTACTGGTCATGGGTTGAACGTACACATGTTAGGATGATAAGGAGGATGGGAAACCTAAAGAAATTAACCATTAGGTCCAAAAATGGACTTGGATAATAGTAATAAAAATGGATAGGAGTGGTACAAATACTATATTCCTAGTGTGACACTATTGTCCTAAGCAAATAGGACCTAGGAGGATGGATCTATCATGGAAAGAGGGGTCTAACTTAGCTAAGATCAAGTTTGGAAGGCTAAAAATGACTAGGAATAAGTGAAATGATGCCTATGAGGTTCATGAGAGAAAGCAAGAGAGGCCTAAGAGTTGGGTGTCATTAGCCATGCTCAAGTTACCAATTTTTAAATTTTATATGGTTACATTTACCCCCCCTAATTATTTTAGTGATGCAACAAAGTAAAATACTAGGATAAAAGAAAAATAGAAACCGTACCTGAACTTACCTACAAGGGTGAAGCTCATGAAGTTGTGTGATGTTAGGTGTGCATAGAGAGAACATGATATGAAGTACAAATCTACAAGAGAAAATAAAGAGTAGATCAGTTCTTACTAGATAAGCTATATCTAAAATAAGAACATACAAATCTAGGTAAAAGAGAGAGGAAGAGAAAGGAACAAATACACTTCACAAAGTATGAAAACCAATATAAAACCTATTATGATGCTGAGTGATGCTAAGTAATGTTGGACATGTGCCAAACCAAGAGTAATATCATAAATGGAGTTGAATGCTCAATTACTTAGAAGTGGCTTAATAATACAAAGGCTAGCCCTTTGGCTCCATCATCACCCACTAAGTGAATATAGGTGGTAATATGTGTGTTTATTGATGTTTAGATTGTGTTTCCAATCCCTTTAAATAGGTGTCTCAAGAATACAAAGGCTAGCTAGTCCTTTGAATCCATCATTACCCTATGAAATGAAGCTATGAACTGATACCAGTATGAAATATATGTCATATGAGATGGCTCTTGAATCCCATGAATATACTATGATCTGAGAATGTTGGCATGGATAGATGAATGTATGCTAGAAATTAGGCCAATATTGGCCACTCTAAAAGATGGAGATTAGGCTTGTATGAAAGCCACTCTGAATTGGTGTACTAAGCTTGTATGAAAGCCACTTGAGAACTCAAAAACTAAGGAATATGGAAGTTAGGATTATATGAAAGCCATTCCAAACTAATGCCAACTATCTACAAATGGAATAAAGCATGTAACTACTGAGAATGCCTGAGTAATATTGAACTCAAAAAGAAAATAAAATAAATGTGCCACACATATTACCCCCAATTACTAGTGTCTGAAACATGGATTATGATTTGGAATTTATATTAATTTTCATATCTAAAATTGGAAGTGAGAGCCATCATGCCGTGCATGATTCCCCCTATATCTATATTTTCTAATTGAAAGTGTATTAAAAATTACTAATTTTGAATTGGTCTGGATGTGTAAAACTGTAGTTGAACCTACTTTTCTACCTATTTTTGGAAAGTCTAGTTTTTCTACTATTTGGATAGGAACACTAAAATTGGACACTAGTGGCACCAACATTATTGTGTAAGTTGGGTGATATTGTCTAAGGACAAATATGGTAATTGTTCTGAATTCTTGACTATTTGTCTAGTCTATTCTGACTATTTTGATGTCTAATTGCTATTCTAGGTGTTCTAAAAATTATTGTTTTGACCGTTAAGAGCTCTGATCTCTGAGATAACACCTCTATTTGTTACCCCCTCTTTTGAGGGTAGGATTAAAGACAATATAATGACTACCCTCAAAACAAATATCCTTTCAAGTGTGCTATGTTACAAAGATACATGATATATCAATGATAATCAGTAAAATATGTCAATATATATCATGATTTATATTGAGATATAGTTAGATCAATAGAGGTATGCATAGATGGATATAATAATGTAATAAAATGTGTAATATACTGAACTAGAAATGAAAGTCTGGTTAGTTTTTAGTTTTTTAGTTAGAGGGATGGAACTTGATGTCCATCATGGCATCCAAAAAAATGAGATAAAGGCATGATGTGAATCATGGCATTGCAAATAATGAGAAGAAAACAATCAACAATCACATAAGGCAAGATCTAAGAAGCATACAAGGGTATCCAAGGGGCCAAGCAAACAAGGGACATGGGCATATGTCACTCAAACTAGAAAGTAAGCATACAAGGCATGTTCAAATGCCACAATCATATAAAAGAGTACAGGTAAAGGACATTAGAAAATTTCCTAAAGTACACACATGAATAAAATCAAAGGACATTGGCAAATTTACTAAGGCATATACAAGAGATAAATAGGAACTAAGAAATGCAAACAATCTAGCTACACTAAGCAATAAAATAAAGCATGTAAGGAATTAAAATTTCAATCACATCTAACTAATCAAATCAAGAGGGAAAGTATACAAGACATGTTAGTATAATACTAGGTATATGCTAAGAAATACATAAGTGATATATACTAGTGAGTGTTGATAGAGTAATCTATGTAAATTATTAAGTAATGTACATCAACATGATAACTAGAGTGTGTGGTGTAGGAATAACATAACTTGGATGGTGTAGTCATATAGAAGATGCCCCCTGTGGGTATGTATATCGATGTATCGAATGTAGAAGTAGGATGCCCCCTCAATGGGTAGAGTGAAGCAATCATAGAGTTGGATGTCACTACACACACTCAAAGAAGATCAAGTGAAGCATGGTAATGTAGACAAATTGACAAAAAATAGCATATCACAATAAATGTGAGTCTAGCATAGTATTAAAAATGTAAAGCATGGATAATCCATACAATTGAAATATGTTTGGTGTTTTGACATATTTGAATGTTTTTTTGTATTTTTTATATATTTGAATGTTTTTGTGTTTCTTATATGTTGTATTATTTTTGGTATTTTTATAATATTTGAATGTTTTTGTATTTTTGATATAAGTTATGTACAATCAATCATAAGGAAATTATGTACAATAAATACTAACAAATTATGTATAGGTAATTTTGAAAAGAAGTTAAAATTATTAAATCATTGGGTGTTAAAGTGTATGAGTTTAAAATTAGTAAATAAATATACAATAATTAAGCTATTGATTTATGTAAATTAATTGCAATTCAAAATTTTATAAAAATAGTAATAAGGAGAAGAAAACAAAACTTAGTTGAATACTAATTGATCTAACTAAGACAGAGGCTAGAATTCACTATGCAAGACTAAGACACTATCACAAACTAAGATTTGAACTTTGTTTTGTGATTGGATAGGAGCACTAGAATTGGATAGTAGTGAAAATATCAATATAGTCCACCTCTACCTATGTTTTCTTGAGGATCTAAGATTTCAAGGTTTTATTCCATATGTTTATGTTAACATGTCTATGAAGTTTTAGCAACTAGAAGTCTATAAAGCTCCCTATAGAGTAGATTATTTCTTCAAACCCTATCTTCCATTATGATTTGAATAATTTTGAGAAAGAGGGGGGGGGGGGTTAGTGTGTGTAATATTCACTAGACGTGGATCCACACCCCTTATGTGGGCATGTTGCCTACATACCAATACTTTGAAGAGCGATCAAGCCATATGCAGTTCTCCCACTTGATGTGCTTTGTGTAATTATGATATGAAGATGCAAAATGCTAAACTATATGTGCTTTAAGTGGCTAGGGACTAGTGTAAGGATTTGAATGAGCTTGTAAGTGTGTTGGCTATATGTATGTAGAGAATAGGGAAGATTTCTTGAATAGTCTTTCTTGTCTTCTTGTTTGATTAGTGATAATTGCCAGCCCTTTCCAAATGATCTTTGAATGAAATTTTATAAGGATTTGTTGGTCATGGGTTGAATGTACTCACATTAGGATAATAAGGAGAAGGATGGTAATATTGAATAAATTAACCATTGGGGCTAGTAATGGACTTGGACAATAGCACTAAAAGTGGATAGGAGTGGCACTAGCACTATAGTCATGGTGTGGTACTATTGTCTTGAGCAGATGGGACCTGGGGGGGATGGATCTATCATGGAAAGAGGGGCCTAATTCAACTGGGATCAAGTATATAAGGTTATAGATGATTGTGAATCAATGAAAAGATGCCTATGAGGGTTATGAGAGAAAGAAATATAGACCTAAGGGTTGGGTGTCATTATCCACACTCAAGTTACCAATTTTTATATTTTATATGGTTTGATTTTCCCCCCCTTTATTCTAATGATGTAGAAAAGTGAAATACTAGGATAAAGGAAAAATAGAAAGCATACCTAAACTTACCTAAAAGGGTGAATCTCATGAATATGTGTGATGTTAGGTATGCATAGAGAGAACACGCTGTGAATTACAAATATATAAGAGAAAATAAAGAGTAGATTGGTTATTATTAGATACACTATATATAAAATAAGAACATATAAAGTTAGGTAAAAGAGAAAGAGAAAGAGAAAGGAATGAATACACCTTACTGGGTATGCGGACCAATATAAAACCTATTGTGATGCTGAGTGATGTTGAGTAATGTTGGATGTGTGTCTAACTAAGAGTAATATCACAAATGGAGATGAATGTTCAATTCCCAAAAATTGGCTCAAGAATACAAAGGCTGACCATTTGGCTCTATCATCACACAATAAGTGAAGATATGTGGTCATATGTGTGTTGATCAATGTTTAGATTGTGTGTTTAATCTCTCTGAATAGGTGGCTCAAGAATACAAAGGCTAGCTAGTCATTTGGATCTATCATTACCCCATGAAATGAAGCTATGAACTTATACTAGTATGAAATGTATGTCATATGAGATGGATCTTGAAGCCCATGAATATACTATGATCTAACAATGTTGGTATGGATAGTTGAATGTATGTTGGAAACTAGGCCACTCTTAGCCACTTTGAAAGATGGAGATTAGGATTATATGAAAGCCACTTAAGAAATCAAAAACTTAGGAATGTAGAAGTTAGGATTGTATGAAATCCATTCCAAAATTATACCAACCATCTATAGATGGAATAAGGCACACAACTTCTAAAAATTCTTGGGTAATACTGAACTCAACAAGAAAAGAAAAAAAATGTGTCACACACATTGCCCCTAATCATTAGTGTCTGAAACATGGATTCTGATCTAGAAGTTATATCAATTATTGTATCTAAAATTAGAAGTGAGATCTATCATGATGCACATGATTCCCCATATATATAGATTCTCTGAGTGAAAGTGTATTGAAAACTACTAATTTTGAATTGGTCTAGTTATGCAAAACTATAGTTGAACCTACTTTTCTACTTGCTCTAGAAAGTTTGGTTTTTGTACTATTTGGATAGGAACACTAAAAGTCAATGCTAGAGGCACCAATTCTCTTAGCCAAGTTGGGTGCTATTTTCTAAGGCCAAATTTGGTAATTGTTCTAGATTCTTGACTGTTTGCCTAGTCTATTATGACTATGTTGATGTCTAGTTAATATTTTGGGTGTTCTAAAAACTATTGTTTTAATTGTTATGAGCTTTGATCTCTAAGACAAAGCCCTTATTTTTTGTCCCCTCTTTTGAGGGTAGGAATGGAGACCCTATAATTAATACCCTTAGAAGAAAGAGCCTTATAAGTATGTTATGCTACAAAGATACATGATATAGTAATGATAATCGATAAGAAATTTCAAGATATAGCATGATATGTATTGAGATATTGTTAGATCAATAGAGGTATGCCTAGATGGATATAAAAATGCAATAACATGTGCAATATACTGAACTAGAAATGAAAGTCTAGTTAGTTATTAGTTATTTAATTAGAGGGATGGAACATGATGTCCATCATCGCATCCAAAAAGTCAAGATAAATGCATGATGTGAATCATGGCATTGCAAACAATGAGAAGAAAAAAATAACAAGCACACAATGCAAGAAGATAGAAGTATAAAAGGGTGGCCAAGGGGACAAACAAATAAGGTACATGGGCACATGTCACTCAAATTAGAAATTAAGCATACAAGGCATGTTCAAATGCCACATACACATATAGTTGAAACAAGCAAAATTGGTGTGAAAGCCATAATAATATAAAAGAGTACAGGCAAAGGACATTGGCAAATGTCCTAAAGTACAAACATGAATAAAAGTAAAGGACATTGGAAAATATCCTAAGGTATATACAGGAGAAAAACATGAATTAAGAAGTGAAAATAATTTAGCTATGCTAAGAAAGAAAAGAAAGCATGTAAGTAACTAGAAGTATAATCACATATAACCAATAAAATCAAGAGGCAAAGTATGCAAGACATGTTAGTACAATACTAGGTATATTATAAGAAATACTCAAGTGTTATATACTAGTGAGTGTTGATAGAATAATCTATATAAGCTAGTAAGTAATGTACAACAACATGATAACTAGAGTATGTAGAGTAAGAATGACATAACTTAGATGGTGTAGTCATGTAGAAGATGCCCCCAATGGCTATGTATATTTATGTATCAAATGTAGAAGTAGAATTCCCCCTCAATGGGTAGAGTGAAGCAATAAAAGAGCTAGATGCCATTGTACACACTTAAAAAAGATCAAGTGAAGCATGGTAATGTATATAAATTGACAAAAAATAACATATAACAATAAATGTAAGTCTAACATAGTAGTATAAATTTAAATCATGGATAATGCATACAATCAAAATATTTTTGGTGTTTTGACATATTTGAATGTTTTTGTGTTTTTGATATGTTATATTATTTTTGGTATTTTTGGAATATTTGAGTGTTTTGGTATTTTTGATATAATCTATGTAAAATCAATCATAAGGAAATTATGTATAATAAATATAGAGAAACTATGTACAGATAATTTTGAAAAGAAGCTATGTACAAGCAAGACTGGGAAGAAATGATACTAACTGATGAGTTTCATAGGAGACTCCCCATCATGGTGTCCTATATCAAACAAAGGAATCATGCATAACTGTGAAGCATAGGGGAATGGCTATGAATATGACACTGAATATTTAGATTCATTGTTGGTATCTTAGAAATCATAATAACTTGTATTGTTCCACTCATCGTTATCATCTTGATTTTAAACTAATGGAATGCTAGTGTGGACTTGTGTTGTATCTGGATCTTTTCCTCTAATAAATTATATCTGTGAATGATTTGCCTTAGGATATTTAATAAATTCCAAACCTTAGTGACAAACATTATCAATTGCTAGAATAATATTAGTGATGCCTTGAGCATGCTTGCCCAACCCTTGACCTTGATAATAAAACTATTGTAGATATTGTTGACCAAACCCATACCACTTTGAAAATTGAGCCTCATTTTGGAGATGTAGATTTGCATCTTTTTCATGCTTTACTTGTGTTTTTGCTACTATTCCTTGCTCTAATTTTGCTTTCTGATCTTTTTGTTGTTCTGAGTTATGCTTTGGTAACCAAGTTTGTACTATTTCTAAATTTGACCCTTTGCAATTATGTTCTTATGTCACTGTAGATTGCTTGACTAATTTACCTTGTATAAGGTCCTCATTATAAATTATCTATTGTAGACATTTTTGTAATACCAAACATGAATTTGTGTCATGTCCATACATTCTATGATATGCACAATAATATGTGGATCTTCTCACTTGATTTAGAGGAGGTAGTTTGAATAACTTAGATTTAATCATTTCCCTTAGTACCTCACTTGAACTCTTATTTGATCTTTGAATGCTTTTTGAATCACTAGTTATAGAGTTACTTTGTTGTGATTTCTTGTTTCGATATGTAACATTTCTTACAACTAATTGATTGGGTGAAGGTGCATATACATGATTGACACTAGGGTGCCTTTGAGGCTTTTGTATTATAATCTAATTTTCCAATGTTCTAATATTTTCATGTAATATCTAGTTTTGCATTTGTAAATATGAAATTAATTTACTCATACTAGTGATTTGATCTCTTATAGTCTCACAAGTGCAAACCCTAGTTACTTTTGATTGAAAATGTAAGCACACATGTTTAAGAGGTTTGGAAGAAGCTATAGGTTGATTGTATGCATTAAGAACAATATAATGGGATATCTCACCTTTTGGAACAATATAATGGGATATCTCACCTTTTGGAGGGGTGATAACATGGAACTATTTATAGGAAAGTAGCTATCACCCTCTTAGAGGAGAGGAGGAGAAGGAAATTCTTTCCTGTACATAAGATATGACATTAAAACTTGATAGGTGGTTGTTAGCTTATATAATGGATCCTCTAGGTAGAAACCATGTATGTGGGATAAAATGCATGAAAGTGAAGTTATAATTTGTATAACAATATGTTTATAAAGATCATTCCACATGAGAGATAGAAATTTTGGGATAGAGAGAAGGAATTATGCATTAATGCATAAAGAACTTTGGCATTAACTATGTTATTTCTAATATGTTTAGCATGATAAAATTGAAATTTTTTCCATATGAGGGATAGAAAGCAAGGGATAGAAATCATGAATTCATAAGAAACTTTGTCATGTATTATGACATTTGTAATGTGTTTAGCATGATAAAATTGAAAAAAATTCCATATGAGAGATAAAAAGCAAGAGATAGAGAACATGAAATTGTGCATGAATGTATAGAAAATTTTGACATGAATCATAGAATTTATAACATGTTTAGCATGATAAAATTGAAATTTTTTCCATATGAGTGAGAGGGATTATGCAAAAGGAATATTGAAACTTTGTGCATTTTTAGCAATGAATTTTGTAATATCATCCCTTATTATAAAAAGTAAGCATTAAATGCAAAGAATGAAGCATTGCACTAACATATGGTATACTTCATCATTCATGTACATGATAAGACCAATGATGGTATCCTTATTTTTTGCAAGAAATGTAATAGAAAATTGTAAATTAAGTGAGATCTATTTTTGAAATTTGATTTTAGAATGTAAGGTGATATCTCAAAAGCAATAGGACCTAGTGTATGCAGCTAGGGTTTGAAAGATGATTTTTTTAAAAATTACTATGAAATTTTGCTATTTAAAGTAAATTTTGGAGTGAAATATGTGAGAAAAAAAATAAAAAATTTATTGAAAAATTTGTGATTAAATAGGACCTAGTATATGCAACTAGGGTTTTGAAAAATAATAATTTTTAAAAATTACTATTTAATTTTTAAATTTTAAGTGTATTTCTAATTTAAATAAGCTAGTAAAAATTAGAAAATTATTGTTAAAATATCGGGACCTAGTATGGGTAACTAGGGGTTTGAAGGAAAATTATTTTAAAATTACTATGAAATTTTAAAATTAATTAAAATTTTTACAATTTAATGCTAATTTTTTATTTTTATTATGCTAGTAAAAAATCATAAAAATATAGGAAAAATCAGTAATAAATTTACCTTAGGGTTTCTAGGGTTTTTATATACAAACAAAGTAAGTCGAGTTCACCAAATGATTTAACAATTTTAGGAATATTGGTGTATTATTCCTAATTTAGTTAAAGGGTTTGAGTAATAAATATATTAAATAAATAGACAATAATTAAGATACTAATTTATGTAAATTAATTTCAATTTGAACTTTTCTAAAAATAGTAATAAGGAGAAGAAAATAAAACTTAGCTGGAAATTGATTGATTCGATTGAGACAGAGGCTAGAATTCACTATATAGGACTGAGACACTATCACAAATTGAGATTTAAACTTCATTTTTTGATTGGATAGAAGCATCAAAATTGGATAGTATTGGCACTCGAGCTATATTCCACCTCTACCACTATTTTTATGAGGTTCTAAGCTTTTTGGGTTTTGTTCGCTATATCTGTGTGACCCTATCTATGAAGTTTCAATAGCTAGAATTCTATATAGTTCCTTATAGAGTATATTCTTTATTCAAACCTTATCTTCCATTATGTTTTGACTAATTTTGAGCAAGAGGGGGGGTAGTGTGTTTAAGATGCACTAGACGTGCTTCACACCCCATGTGTGGGCACGCTGCCTACATACCAATACTCTGAAGAGGGATCAAGTCATATGTAGTTCTCTCACTTGATGTGCTTTGTGAAATTATGTATATGAAGATGTATAATGCTAAATTAGATGTTCTTGAGGTAGCTAGGGATTGGTGTAAGGATTTGTAAGTATGTTGGGTGGTTGTATATAGAGAATAGGAAATATTGCTTGAATAGTCTTGATTTTATTCTTACTTACTTAGTGATGTTTTCCAACCCTTTCTAAATGATCCTTGAATGGGATTTTATAGGGATCTATTAGTCATGGGTTGAATGTAATCACATTAGGTCGATAAGGATACGTATGGGAAACTAGAATAAATTAATCATTGGGGCCAAAAATAGACTTGGAATACAACACCGAAAATAGATAGGAGTGGCATCAGTGTTATAGTCCTAGTGTGGCACTATTGTCCTAAATAGATGGGACTTGGGGGGATGGATCTATCATGGAAAGAGGGGTTTGGCTCAGATAGATCAAGTCTACAAGGCTATGGATGACTAGGAATTAGTGAAAATATGCCTATGAGGTTCATGATAGCAAGCAAGAGAGATCTAAAGGGTTAGGTGTCATTAGCCATGCTCAAGTTGCCAATTTTCACATTTAATAACTAACAACTAACCAAACTTTCATTTCTAGTTTAGTATATTATACATGTTATTACATTTTTATATCAATCTAGGCATACCCTTGTTGATCTAACAATCTCTCAATATAAATCATGATATATCTTGAGATATCTTGTCAATTATCATTGGTATATGATGTATCTTTATAGCATAACAAAATTTTAGGGATCTTTATTCTAAGGGTAGTCATTGTAGGGTTTTCATTCCTACCCTCAAAAGAGGGGGAAATAAATAAGGGTTTTGTCTCAGAGATCAAAGCTCTTAACAATCAAAATAGCAATTTTTAGAACACCAAGAATAACAATCAGACATCAAAATAGTCAAAACAGACTAGGACAATAGTAAAGAATCTAAAATAGTTACTAGATTTGTCCCTAGACAACAATGTTGGTGACACTAGTGTCCACTTTTTATGCTCCTATTCAAACAATAAAAAACTAGACTTTTCAAAAATAGGTAGAAAAGTAGGTTCAACTATAATTTTACACAACTAGACCAGTTTAAAATTAGTAGTTTTTAGTACACTTTCACTTAGAGAATCTATATATAGGGTACATCATGTGTGACATGATGGATCTCACTTCTAGTTTTAGATATGGTAGTTGATATAACTTCTAGATTATAATCCATATTTTAGACACCAAATATTAGGGGCAATATATGCAACACATTTGATTTATTTTATTTTTGAGTTTAGTATTACCTAGGCATTCTCACCATTTGCATGCCTTATTCCATCTACAGATGGTTGGAATCATTTTGGAATGTCTTTCATACAATCCTAACTTCTAGATTCATGATTTCCCAAGCTCCTGAGTGGTTTTCATATAAGCCTAGTGCACTAGTTCAGAGTGGCTTTTATTCAAGCCTAATCTCCATCTTTTAGAGTGGCCAAGAGTGACCTAGTTTCTAGCATACATTTGGCTATCCATGTCAGCATTGTTAGATCACAAAACATTGATGGGCTCTAGGAGCCATCTCATATGACATACATTTCATACTAATATTAGTTCATAGCTTCACTTCATGGGGTAATGATGGACCCAAAATACTAGATAACCTTTATATTCTTGAGCCACTTATTCAAAGGGATTGGACACACAGTCTAAACATTGATCAACACACGTATGATTACCTAGCTTCACTTAGTGGGTGATGATGGAGATAAAGGGCCAACCTTTGAATTTTTGAGCCACTACTAAGGAATTGAACACTCAACTCTATTCATGATATTACTCTTGGTTCCACATCATTCATCATATACCCAACAAATCTACCATTACTCAGCATCACAATAAGTTTTATATTGGTCTGCATACCTGATGAGGTATATTCATTCCTTTATCTTCCTCTCTCTCCTACACATATTTATATATTATTATTTTAGATATAGCATATCTAGTAAGAACTGATCTAATATTTTTTTCTTATAGATTCACACTTCATAACATGCTCTCTTTATGCACACCCAACATCACACATCTTTATGAGCTTCACCCTTATAGGTAAGTTCATGTACACTTTTTATTTTTATTTTATCCTAGTATTTTCCTTTGCTAAATCACTAGAATAAAGAGGGGGGGAAATGTAGTCATATAAAATGTGAAAATTGGTAAATTAAGCATGACTAATGACACCCAATCCTTAGGTCCCTCTTTCTTGGTCTCATGACCCTCATAGGCATCATGTTCACTAATTCATAGTCATTCATAGCCTTCCAAACCTAATCCCAGTTGAGCTAAACTCCTATATCCATAACAAATCAATCCCCCTAGGCCCTGTCTACTCATGACAATAACACCACACTAGGAATATAGTGTTGATGCCACTCCTATCCACTTTTGGTGTTATTGTCCAAGTCCATTTCTAGCCCTAATGATCAATTTATTTTGGTTCCCCATCCTTATCCTTATTGTCTTAATGAAATCACATTCAACCCTTGACTAATAGATCCATATAAAATACCATTCAAAGATAATTTAGAAAGGGGGTTGGCAAACATCACTAAGCAAGCAAGAATACAAGCAAGAATATTCAAGCAATCTTCCCCATTCTCTGCATATAGCCAACCAACATACTTACAAGCTCATTCAAATCCTTACACCAATCCCTATCCACCTCAAGCATATCTAGTTTATAATTATATATCTTCATATACATAATTTCATAAAGCACATCAAGTGAGAGAACTACATTCGGCTTGATTCCTCTTCGGAGTATTGGTATATAGGTAACGTGCCTACACATAGGATATGAAGTATGTCAAATGCATCTTATACACACTAACCCCCCCTATTTCTGAAAATTGGTCAAATAATAATTGAAGATAGGGTTCGAATAAATAGTCTACTCTACAGGGAGCTATACAGACTTTTAGCTTCCAAAACATTGCAGACAAGGTCATAGACATAGCAAACAAAATCAAAAAATATTAGATCCTCATGACAATAGTGATAGAGGTGGAATATATCACTGGTACCACTACTATATAGTTATATTTCTCTTATCCAATCACAAAATGAAGTTTAGATATTATTTTGTGATAGTGTCTCAGTTCTGCACAGTGCATTCTAACCTCTATCTCAGTTGAATCAATCAGTTTACATTTTGTTTTTTTTCTCCTTATTAATATTTTTAGAAAAGTTAAAATTAATATCTAAATTATTGTCTATTTATTTAATAATTATACTATTCATACCCTTTAATTAAATTAGGAATAATACTCTAATATTCCCAAAAATTTTCACCAAATGATTTAACAATTTTGGGAATATTGGTGTATTATTCCTAATTTAGTTAAAGGGTATGATTAGTAAAATTAGTAAATAAATATAAATTAATTAATTTAATAATATGTATAAATTAATTACAATTCAAACTTTTCTAAAAATAGTTATAGGGAAAAGAAAACAAAACTTAGCTAAAAATTGATTCATCTGACTGAGACAGAGGATATAATTCACTATGCAAGACTGAGGCACTATCACAAACTAATATATAAACTTTTTTTTTATGATTAGAAAAGAGTGGTATAACTATATATTATTGGAACTAGTGATATATTCTACCTCTACCAGTATTTTTCTGAGGATCTAAACTTTTTGGGGTTCATTCGCTATGTCTGTATGACCTTGTCTATGAAGTTTCAAAAGCTAAAAATATATAGAGATCCATGTAGAGTATATTATTTCTTCAAACCCTATATTATGTTATTATTTAACTAATTTTAAGAAAGATGGGGGTTAGTGTGTGTAGGATTCATTGGACATGGATCCACACCCCTTGTGTGGGCACATTGCCTACATACCAATACTCTGAATAGGGATCAAGCCATATGTAGTTCTCCCACTTGATGTGCTCTATAAAATTATGTATATGAATATGAAAAATAATAAAATAAATGTTATTGAGGTGGTTAGTGATTGGTGTAAGGATTTTAATGAGATTTTAAGTGTGTTATCTAGATGTATGCAGAGAATAGGGAAGATAACTTGAATAGTCTTACTTGTATTCTTACTTGCTTAGTGATATTTTCCAACCCTTTCCAAATAATATTTGAATGGGATTTTATAAGGATATATTGGTAATGGGTTCAATGTACTCATGTTAGGCTGATAAGGGGAAGTATGGGGAACCATAAGAAATTGACTGTTGGGGCCAAAAATAGACTTGGACAATAGTGCTAAAAGTGTATAGGAGTGGTACCAGTGTTATAGTCCTAGTGTGGCACTATTATCTTGAGAAAATGGGACTTGGGGGGATGGATATATCAAGGAAAGAGGGTTTGGCTCAGCTAGGATCAAGTTTGGAAGGCTATAGATGACTAGGAATTAGTGAAAATATGCCTATGAGGGTCATGAGAGAAAGCAAGAGAGACTTAAGGGTTATATGTCATTAGCCATGCTCAAGTTAGCAATTTTCACTTTTTATATGATTACACCTATCATGGCTTATAATGTGTTTAGTTTCATATCATCTAGCACAAAGGATTAGTTTAAATACTAATTCAAGAGGTCTTTATGGATGGTAGATGTATGTAAAAAATCCATGATGGATATGTGTGTAGGTGTCTTCTCTCGTTGTTTCATAATATCGTAGGTATTTCCCTTAGTTTTATGAGTTGGTTTATTCCTAATAGGCATGGAAGGCTAATTAGGATCTTTTTAAGTATTTGTTTATGGTCTTTTGATAGTGACCCTAGCTCATCAATTTGCAATTGCACAATATTGATCTAAAACTTGAATTTGGTAGTTGGTTGGTAGGTAATGAGACTTCAAATGATTATTCTTGGATGGTATGGTGCCTAATTTCAAATTGGCTCATAGAAGAATAATGACATAAAGAGGTTGGTGGGTATTGTTTGAAAAATATGTATTATTGGGAGAAGGTCTAGGTGTTAGAAGTAAAACCATTGAGAGGGGGGGGTGAATTAGTGTACAAAATTTTTATTCAATTACATACATCATTTATTAACCTTTCAAACCAATCTAATAATCAAGCAATACATAGAGAAGCAATCACATAATAATGAACATAAGAGATATGTGTAAAACCCTCATGGGAGATAAAACCCACTAACACACCATTTTGACTATAATTTTATAAGTAATGGATCAGATTTAGTGAGGCACCAACCCCACAAGGAGCACCAACCCCTCACTAGTTAAGCACCAATTCAACTAGTCCTTTATCAAGATCCAAATTGCAAGGAGGCACCAACCCCCTAAGTGACTCAACACCAACTCAGCCACTTTAAGGACACTTATATAATAAAAAACCTAAAACTTCTTGACTAAGTACCAACTCAACCAATACAAACTTAATCATCTTTACATCATCTTGTTACTCAACCAATAAATGGTGGCCTCTTCTTCAACATTATATCTACTCTATTTTCTATAATAAATCAGGATCAAATCTTTGATGCAAATCTAATTGTATCTCAATCAACATGAGATCAGTCCTTTAACAATCTCAAACAACCTCTTCAAACAAGCATATCTGCCCTTCTTCTACTTTGCTCAAACAACCCTCATATGGCTTGATTAGGTCATATGACCTTGTTATTCATATTCAAAAAAATTATTAGATATTCATGACTAATACTCTACTCCCTTATATTGGTATACATGACCTACTTATTATCCTTAAATATATCTTTTCATTCACTTGTACTCTTATTCCTTAACACACCAAATAGGCCTATTATGCCTTGTATTTGTACTAATCACTTAGGTCACTCAAACTCTTGGTCAGCCAAGAAATTAATCCAATAGGGTTAGATATAAAACATGTTTAAGGACACTTTAAACATAATAATAAATAAAATAATTATCACCATTAGGTCGTATAAACACATTAAGACCACCTTCTCTTCTTAAACCTACTTAGAGACCTAATGCATTAGGTCTATCTTCTTCATGAGACAAATTGAATAACTATGGGAAATATGGACCTTACCAATGAAATAAAAATATTTAAACACTTAATTGGAAACATAAAATAATATTATCCATGATCAACGAGTCACACATCCTTTTATTACCTCATGAAATCTCCATTAGGACTTAAAGATCTATTAGGCCTAATCACCCCAAAAACACTATCTATAAAGATGAAGCTCAGACAAATTGTAGAAACACTTTCAAGGAATAATATATATATGGATGGAAAATTAATTACCTCAAGGTAATCATAAAAATATTTATAATCCATCACTCAAACTCTAAAGACTCATAAATACATCTATAAAAGGCTCACTCTATTCTATCAGAAGCTCCAAAACATAGTCAAGAACCTTTGACTATTAACATCTATAAAGGAGATTTAAAACACTAAAAATTAATGTATAATATCCCATGTCACCTATAATACATCACCACATTATTTTTATACTTCCAAAGTGGTCAAGGTGACATAAGAACATCAAACTCACTAATGCATAGAAAACTACCAAAGACCTTGAAAACACAGTCCTGACGAATGTTGTTTTCACCTCCTATAAGGACACTTCCAAGACTACTAATTAAAATTAATAGTTTATATGTTACTTATAGAACATCCTAAAATATATATGTCATAATTTCTAGTGTCAATTATTGGTCTTGAAAACCAATTTGTTAAACTTCTCTCTCATAGTCCTTACATAACTAGACAAGCCATTTTGGCTTCCATATTACAACTCCTGCAACTAAATTTACACTTATATAAATAATTTATAGGTGATATTTATCTAAAAAACATAAAAATTTGAAAATTATACATCAAATCATAATATAACATCTCAAACTTATCATTTCATCTTGCATACTTAGAACTACCATTCTGCCTTGTGAACCAGTCATGATGATCTCAAATTTCAACATATGTGTAGACACATTTAGGAAATATTGATAAATTTGTGTGATCCTATGAGACCTATATATAATTATAAGATACAAAAACATCATGGTATTATTTAAATAATTAAACTTGTAGACCCATTATAAAACCTTACTACACATAGTCTTAACTCACTCAGATAGATCATTTTGGCTTAAGAAATTTCACCATTAATACTTATCACCAAGATATATAAAATATATTTACATGTAAGAAATTTACCAAAACACTCTTCCATATAATTATAATCATTAATATTTTATGATAATTTTACAAGAACCTTCAACTTATCTTCACCTAAATTTACACTAAACTGCTTCACTAGGCCTACTAGCAACTAGCCATCTTACAACATCAAATTTGCACACCTAAAACACTATACCAAATTATAAACCTAAAAATGCACAAAATATAAGTCACAATATTAAAACTACATTCATTGTGACACTTTGACTTAGTCAACCCTTCCTACTATACAAAATTTATAAGAAATAATGGATTTCTTATAGCTTTCACTCATGCATCTGATAGACCAATTCCATTTGGAAGTACTTGGGAGAGTCATATACATGTTCCAATCATAAAACTATATCAACCAAACCATTATTAGCAATTTCCAAAAATATCTTCTAAATCGGGTCATTATAAGGGTTTTGTAAGGGGTTAAGACCGTTTTCCATTCTTAAAATTTGTTCATAAAATTATTCCCCCAAAACCAACTCATAATTCTTAGAAAACATTGTTATGACCCTTTTTCATCTCTTCCTAAGATCTCAACTTCCCATGCAATAGAAACATGTGCCAACAAACATCAAGAGTTCATTCTTAGGTCTGTAACACTCTATCTAAGCACTTGAGAGACCTTCAAACTCATTTTCATGACTTATCCTTCAAATTAGGACCTAAAAATTCATGATTAATCTTGAAAAAACCTCTCTCTTATCAATACATTCTCACATGATCTCACAATCCTTTAAAACTAAACATGACACCTCATTCTACCACGTAGGGTCTTAAGACTAGGTCTATGACAAGACCACTAAATAAGAATATATCTCTTTGGTTTACTTTGAGATTCATATGACTGACTAAATAACCTTTATTTAATGATATAACACTACATTTTAAATCTAAAATCTCATACACATCCATATCACCCTCATCATGCCTCTACAAGCTACCCCCATGCTTAAGAACTAGTCCATCTCACAACCCTACTAGGTACCATACCACTTTGAGATTTTAAATACACATTTTGTAGCTCACTAATCACTTCCAAACATTTGAGATAGAATCCACAACATCTACCATCATTCTCCTTTGACCAAGTCTCCTTAGACCATATAGGTCACTTCCCAAGACTGCACTAGCCTTCTTGAACACACAATACTTCACACTTCCTTTAACATCAATGACCTCAGGCATATGACATCAGAGAAAAATATCATATTACTGATCCTTCTTGACATCAATGATAGTGCATAAACATAAGACATCAATGACAACTTTCAAAACTAGGTCTATTTACAATTGGTCTAGGTTTAATACTGATGGTGATAATATGACCACTTGAAACATGTCCTAAAAAATTATTGTAGGTATACATAATGACATGATAAAATCATTATTTGGTTTGATCATTTTGACCTTGGTTATGACCATTTTTTTTTTGTTGTTGTGGGTGGCATTATTGTTTCTAGTTTTTTGGTGGATTTCTCTACCTCTATTGTTGTGTTATTAGTACTATTACTAGTTCTTGTTATTGTTATGTTGGGGACACATATTTTGGTAGATATCAAAGTTATGATTATTTATAGGAGCATGGGTGTCTCTTTTTATTTATCTATTTTTTATCATGTTCTCAATTAGATGTCTGAGTTAGATACACCATCTTATGGAATGTCCTTGGACATGATGGTACTCACAAAATTCATGTTCCTTGTAGCAATCAAGAAAAGGAATCCCACCAATAAATGGATTTGGTATCAACCAAATGATCATATTTACTTGAAAAAATATTTGAAACATAAATTCAATAGTCTCACCAAGGTCATTCAATTATTGAGCAATGGGTGGTATTTAACTCAGAGGAAAGGATTTCAATTGGTTTTAATTTTGTGGCAGTTAATTTTATGTAGGTCCTATTTAAATGTATGGAGGAAATGGTTGTTGAGTAGGTGAAGGTAAACAATCAGCCCATGTTTACACTATCTAAACATGGGATTATTTAATAACCACATTACTAATAACATTTATACTATAGTTATAGGGTTTAGGTCTTTCATTATTATTGGCTTGAGGTGGAATTAAAGCTGATATTTAAGTTGAGTTCTAATTATGGTTCTATCCTAGATTCTGGTTTTAGTTCTGATTAGAAGAGGATAGCTTGATTATGCCTTTATTATCAAGGGATTTTTCAATCTATATTAATTTCACTATGACCTCTTCAAATGTATGAACACATTGCATCTCAATATGGTAGGATATCTCACTATGTAATCTCCTAGTAAATATCATAGCCAACTATTTATCTAGTAGCTTATGAGTAAAATGGCTCGCTAGGTCTCTCTAACATTGCAAGCATGCCATGAAGCTTTCACCAACCTTCTATTTAACTTGGCCTAGATCCAAAATAGTAATCTCATGCTCATTATTATATGAAAAGTGTTGTACAAACTTATTCAAGAGATCATAAAATTTAGGTACAAAGTTATTTGATAATTTTAATATCCATTCCAAGGCTTGTTTAGTTAGACTTCTTGGGAAAAGTAGAAGAAAGTATATATCACTATATGCCACCAGATGGTAAGAAACTAAGAATTACTTCAAATGATCTCTAGGGTCACTTTTGCCTTTGCATTTGTCAAATTTAAGCATGTCATAACCTAGTGGAAATAGTATTTGTAGATACTCCATGTTAAATGGATAAGAACATATCTCCTCCAGTTTAAATTTATTCATTTGTTTTCCAACATGTATAGCTTGAATTGCATCCTTCATCTATTACAAATCTTGGGAAAGGAAATTCAAAGGAGTATCTTGTTATTGTGGAGGTTTCATGATCAAGGGTGGATTACTTTAACCAAGGTAGGTATATTATGGGATTTTGGTTGAATTGGTTAGACAACCAAGTATGCATATTCATACATTAAGATTATACCATAGATATAAAATATGCCATTGTTGAAGCATAATTTGGTTTGGATTGGCTACATAACCCTAGATAGTGAATTGTGTCTGTGATAATGGTATTTATCTCTATGAAATGTGTTGGTATTGTTAGGTTTGGGAGGGAACTTATTGCTTACTTGTTAAACCCTATTCTATATAGGTAACATTCTACTAACTAGATCCCTATTATTAGAGGTGTTGGTAGTTGGATCCTTATTTTATGTGAAATATCCATTGGGTGAAAGGTAATTATTACCTGGCACTTGGTAACTTTTATGCATAATAACCTTGTTGTTGGGTAAACAATTGTTGTTAGATTGGTACTTATTTTTTAAGTAACACTTGTTGTTAAAGTGACACTTGTTGGGGGTTTGGAAACTATTGGTTTGGAAATTATTGGGGGTTTAAATTTTTTTGTTGTTAACCAACTAACACTTTATAACCTATAGGAACACATTTTTGGTTAGGAAACATCTATGATTAATAAAGTATATTGGTTTGTACTTGTTATGACATAACATTTATTGTCACTTATTGAGGTGGCATAGTGTTCTACACTTCATGCAATGGTAATTTGGTTTTTTATTGACTCATTGCCCCTTATTTCACATTTGACTAAGCAACTAATTAGGGAGTGGAGGTTTCTTGTTGATTTTTGTAAATAAGAATACATATTACCTATTATTATAATCCACTTGTGGCATTGTTCAGAAGAATGTGTTGCGTATTACTCAATGGTAAACTAGACCCACTTTGGTTTTAATAAAAATCCACGTACATGTTATCTACAAAATTTTGAGTGTTTCCTTCCATTTGAGTCATAATATATTTCATCTAAATATATAAATTATGCATATCACCAACCAATATGCTTTGGCTAAATATGCCTATGTTTTGGCTTACATAGCCTAAGGATTCTATTTATTTCCCTAGCATGCTAGAAACAACCCTTGTATTGAGGTTATGAGGTAGGTTGAGATAGGTTTGGTATGCCTACTATACCTATTCCATTTATTCATCCATAATACCTTTCCATTTTTCAATCATATTTTGTTCTTGTTGTGGCTTTTGAATTAGAGATTGACTATATCTAGTTAGTGTATGTTTGAATGGTTGAATTTGAGGCACATTACTATGAGTTCTAATCAAAATAATCAAACTTTCATGTGGGAAGTTTGGTGTAAAGTTGGCTCCTACTTAGAAAACTCTAAAAATCAATTCATCTTTGTTTTCTAAAAAAATATGTTCAAACAAGTATATATCATAGCTTGTTTGGGTTGGCATCATAACATAATAGGGCTCTTATTGTTGGTTATTTCAATGTTAGGCATCGATTGAGTAAGGTATTGCACCATTTTCTTTGGTTTTTGGTTTGGATAAGGAGGTAAAATTACCAAATACTTTACTAAAGGGTCAAGCCTTCGTTGAACATATGGGATGTTATAATATGGATAATGATCCATCTCATAAGCTACATCATCATACAAATATTGAACAAAAGGGTAATTGGTCACAAAGTTATCATAACCTAGATTATACATGGTTTCACTACATGTGTAATAATTCATGTTTAGATCCATGGATAGGTCACATAAAAAACAAAGGGTCTAATGGTAATGAACAACAGAGGTCTAAAAAACAAAGGACCTTTGGCTCTATAAAAGAGACACAAAAGGATAAACAACTAAACTAGGGAAAGGTAGAACAAAAAAAATGTGAGACCAGTCTAAAAAAATGATATTGATTTGCCTAAACGTAGTTATAATCAGTGATAAAAGTATCATAAAGTCTTAAACTCATCCATGGCTAAAGTAATGATTTACGCAAAGGTAGTTATAATTAGTGACAAGAATGTCTAAAAAAGTAGAATAATTTGTGAACTAGGATGAGAAGATAAAAATGATTTCCCCAAATGATGCAATAATAATTTAAATGAAAAAAAAGGATAGACTTAGAAATAAATGACTCACATAATAACTCAAAATCAAAATAAACTAAGGTAATTAGCTTAGATGACACTTGGTAATTGGTTTGCTTAAGACTCAATATTTGACTCACAAGAGATGATTGGAAATAAGACATTTATAATTTGGCACAACAAACTTCAAAAAAAGTATGTGGAAATAACTCTACTTAAAAAAATGCTCTAAATAAGGTATAAAACAAACAACACTCACTAGGTCTAGGCAAGGGGTCTTTTAGATTAAATAAGAAATCAACCCAAGTAATACAATACAAACACAAAAAGTAGACAACCTAAGCCCAAATTAGATGAGGCTTTAACATGAACTTGATTAATTTAGGATTTTGACTTCAAAATGTTGAGTTTTATATTTAATGTGAAAAGAATCAAATGTTCTACGGCAAAAGCACAGACCAAAAATGGGTAACATAACTACACATCTAAAAGAAGGGGGATACAATAATAGTTTGGAACTTGGTTTCAAAATTAATAAGATATTTGAATAATTTTGGCAGCATAACAACACTCCTTCAAACAAATATCATGGAAAAGGGGTTTGGACTAGAATATCCAAAACAATAATTTAGGGGGAAACATGCAGCATAATGATGCCCTATTTAAACAAATGACACAAAACTAGTTTTGGAACAAATATCTAGGCAAAAAAGGTGACATAAATGAATACAGTAACACCTCTTAGGCTAAATGGATGTGAAAAAAACATGATGCTTTGACTTATTTTGATGTGACAACAAAAATAAATAGTTTTAGTCTAAAAACACTAAAATAAATTAAAGAAAATAGAAGTATCACTAATGGATCATCTTATATGTTAAAATATAACATAGGGGTGCATAGCTAATTCCAAATTTTCCATCGATATACCAATTCTTGTGAAAAATTAAGGGTTAATCTAGAAATTAAAGTACATGTGTAGGTAGAGTTTTTATGCCCCCTCTATCTCTCAAGAATTGATATGTGGCATGAAATTAGAGTGAGAAACACTTGACATTTGGAAAGAAATTTTATGATAAGTGGGGTTCTCACTAAAATATATAAATCTCAAATGCACTCAATGGTCCCAAGTGTGGCTAACATAAGGGCACAACCATGTCAACTAAATCCAAACTATCTTGCTAACTATGCAAGGGTATATTCCTTTGTATAGAGACTCTAGTTATGTATTTCTTAGTGTATTTTTATATTTAGCTACTACATAGCTTGGGTATCCATTTAAATGGTTAGGCTAATATCTCCCCACTATCCCATCCAAGGTTTGCCCAATTTGTATACCACATCATAGAGTGGGGTAGGTATGATGATAGGAGATGAAACCTCAAGTCAATGCACCCCTAAATAACTCATGGGGTGGTGATGAAATCCTAACAATAATAAAAATACATAAAAAAGAAACAAATGAAAAAATAAAGACTTTAGAGGTCATTTTTAGGTCACCCAAGTCACTCAGATCTTGGGGAGAGCATACGTGACATTATTTATGACACAAATTTACAAACAATGGAAATAAACTAAGTGCTTTTGGTCACTTGATTTCCTTAAATGGGATGGGGGAGAGCATGCATGCAATAGCTTCTACTTTCCCACCCAAAAAAAATAGTCTAAAGAACTTTGAAATTTAGCTAATAATGAAAAACAAACATAAATTGAAAAATCTCTTAATAAGTCTAACTAAAATGTGTGTTCCTTTTAATATAACTAAATCAAAATGTGATTGAAATATTATCCCCTTGGCCTTTTTTTCACTTGTAAAAACTTACAAAAAAACTAAAAAACAAATATAGATACAAATAAAAATATAACTACATGGATTTAAGCACCAAACAAAATGTATGTGATATTTTAACAATGCTTAAGCTTATCTCTCTCAACCTTAGGCCCTAAAAAATGTTATGGGGTTTGCCTACTTAGAATCCCAAAATCAAGTGAGTAAACAAAAATCTATTTTGATCTCTAATGTTTCTATTTTTTATCTCAGAGAAATCATCAATGATTATAGTAGAGATTGATGTTGATTCTTGAAATTGATGTCAATTTGGTTAAATCATCGATTCTTCCTACAACCATATAAAAAACAAATACATTTTGAAATAAAAATGGTTGATAAACAAGTTTAAAACTCAAAATTATAATTACTCCACAAATAAAAGGTTACAAAGGAAATAAATAGGTTGTTAAGCAGAAAAATGAAAGCAAGAAAAAATAATTTTTCTATGTTCCCTACTTACTCCTTTTTGACACAGAGATCGTCATCAATCCCTACAAAGATCATTATTGATTCCTACAATCATCAATGATTTTTCATAATCATCATTGATCCCATTGAGGTATTTTCATATTATTGTTTTAAGGAATTAATGTTATCATTGATGTCTCAAAGGTGATCTTGTGAAGATGCATGGTAAGTGATCATGATGGCTTAAGCATGGTCTAGTAGGTCCTTGAGTCTGCATAAGGGCTTAGCACAATGTTGTGATGTGAAAAGTTTATGAGTAGTGTTATTTTGTATTAATATGAGAGATCATCAAAAAGAGAGTGTTGATTTTATTTGAGTATTTATTTTGATAAGGTCATTATTGACCAAATTCATAAGAATAAGTCTATGTGGATAAGATTTTTTGAGAAGCCTAGTCTTATCTTGGTAAAGATATGATTAGTGGACTTTGGTGGAGTAGGTTGAGGCTCATGATAATATATGTGGATCATATCATAGATGTTTGGAGATGATTTGTGATCTAAAAAAGGAGTCTTGAAGGTCTCAAAGTGGTATGGTGCCTAGTTGGTCTGTTTGATGGACTAGTTCTTAAGCATGGTTATGGCTTGTAGAGACATGATGAAGTGGTATTTGATAAGGAAACCAAGTGAAAAAGTGAAATGAGAGATAATTTGAAGGAAACTTGATGATTATTTATTGGTTGATGTCAAGTATTAGCACATGGTATGCATATTTGTGTACTTGTTCTTGAGTGCAAGGTTCTTGACAAGGCTTATACATGGGATATCTAGTCTAGTGCAAGAAGGATCATGGTGGATCTATGAGATGAATGCATAGAGACATAAGATAATGTCTGAGAAAATTTAAAAATTTATATGAAGCATGGAATCACTTAGGTAATCTTCAAAGTGTACCTATAGAGGTAAGACTTATAGGTCTAATATGCAAATAAACTAGTCTTAGACACTATCCAATCTAACTAAGGGTCATAAGGTGTTAAAAAGACATATGAAAAATGAAAAGTAGTGGTAGAGAATGTGTGAAGTTGTTTGAAAATTTGAATAAGGTGGAGAGTGCAGGTATAGTAGCTAAAGTGTTTATTACTAGGCCTAATATGATTTGCAGCTCAATAGCCTAAAGTGTAAAGAAGTAGAATGTGACCAAATGGGATATGAGGTTCAGGTTCTAAGGAAATAATGGTCAAATAAGCATTGAAAAAGGTGAAATAGTTTTTTTTAAGAGTTATCATTAATTTTTAGGTCTTGTATTGAAGGAAAAAGCATAAAAGTGAACTTAAGGTCTCTCAAGTGCTAAAATGAGATATTACATACTCGAGAAGGTTTTTCTTCTGCTCGTTGGCAAGCAAAAAATATGTATGGGGTCTTGAGAATATCGTGGTAGTTGGGGAATTTTTATAGGTGTGTTTTCTTGACATTAGTTTTAGATTTGAAGGGCAATCCTTTATGAATGATTATTAAGAGTGGAAGGTTGTTTAAACCCTCCTAAAACTACTATAGTGACCTGATGGTGAAGAGTTTGTTTTTGAGGTCTTAGGATGGATGGTTATGGATTGTATGATGTTTATATGTTTTATAAGACTATCTTAGTGTTTTATAAGTATGATTGAATGTTTAGAAAAGTGAGTGAAAGCTATAAGAAATCCTTTATTTCTTAGATTTTTAATGTAGTAAGCAAAGTTGACCAAGTCAAAACATAAAAAATATTGGAGGATGATGTGTGAGAATTGTATTTTGTGTCCATGTAATTTTTTGATTTGGTTTAGTACTTCAGGTTTGTAAATTTGATATCAAAATATGGCCAATTGTTAGTAGGCCTAGTGAAGCATTTAGTGCAAATCTAGGTGAAGATGAGTTGAGGGTTTCTATCCGATTATCATGAATGATTAATGATTATAAGTACAAAAATAATTTTTTTGGGACATTTATTTCCTATAAATTCTTGTTATAGTTTTTTTTTGTGAAAAAAGTTGAAATCCTTTAAGACAAAATGCCTTGTTTGAGTGAGTTAAGACTGTGTATAGTAAGGCTTTGTAATGGCTCTACAAGTTGAATTATTTAAATAAAACCATGATTTTTTTAATATAATAATTATATATATGTACAATAGGTTCATATTAATATATTTTTCATCATGATAAGTTTGTATTCGAGTGTGAAAAGTCAAAGGTTCTTGACTAGGTTTTGGAGCTTTTTGGTAGTTTAGAGTGAGCTTTTTATAGAGGTGTTTTTGGGTATTTAGAACATGAGAGATGGAGTATAATTAATTTTTATGATTAAACTTAGGTAATTAATTTTCCATACATATGTGTTTTTCACCTATAATGGGTTTCTATAGGTTGTTTGAGCTTCATCTTTGAAGATAGAGTTTTTAGGGTAGTTAAGCCTAATAGGTATTTAAGGCCTAATGGTGATTTCAAGGTATGAGAGATGGATTTGTGACTTATTGAGCATGGATAAGGTTATTTAATGTTTTTTTATAATTTTTTTAAAGGTTTTAGTTTATTGGTAAGGTCCATCTAGGTCATAAAGGTTCAATTTGTTCTATGAAGAGGATAGACCTAATACATTAGGTCTCTATTAGGTCTAGAAGAAGAATGAGGTCTAAATGTATTTTGCTAACATGATGGTGATATTATTTTGATTTATTACTATGTATAACATGTATTAATAATTTTTTTATGATTTACCTTTATGGATTAATTTCTTGTCCGACCAAGAGTGTAAGTGATCAAGTGAGTTGTATTTATACAAGGCCTAATTGGCCTAATTATGTGTGTGTAGAGAAGACACCAATGAGAAAATAAAAGGGAATATTGTGAATGAGGAATTTAATACCATAATAATATAGGAGAGAGAATATGATGAATATATAATAGATTTTTTACATGTGGATGTCAAGGTTAGTTGACCTAATAAGCCTAATAAGAGGCATATTGAGTGAGGATGCCTAGAAGGTTAATTGAGAGAGATATAAGGGTGTGAAGAGTATAATAAGGTGATCATCATATTTTTTGTGAGATACATAGGTTTTTGAAGGTGATAAAATGTTTTAGGTTTCTGAGTTTGTTCTAAGTCATTTAGGGGGTTGGTTTTTCCTTGCAAGTTGGTGCTTGATAAAGACTAGTTGAGTGGGTGCTTGACTAGGTAGGGGCTGATAATCCTTGTGGAGTTGGTGCTTCACTAAATTCAGATATTTTAATTATATGAATTTATTCCATTTTTAGGGTTTAGTGAGTTTTATCCCATATAAGGGTTTCTGACATATCTTTTGTGTTCATATATTATATGCTTATGTGGATGCTTATTTATGCATTGGTTGATGTATGTGTTTGAATGAATGCTTCATGAATGATAAGTGAAATTGAATGATTTTTTTAAGGGAACTAATTCACCTCCCCCCTTATTATTGGACTTGATTCTAGTAATTGGTATTAGATTCATTCCTTTGAATAATATTGATAACTTGAAGGTGATCTTAGAATCACATGAGAGTTGAGATCTCTGGTCAAGGTTCTTGAGGATCAGGTATGTACCTTGAAGACTAATCTAAATAATGGAGATAAATAAGATGAGATGACTATTTAAGATATTAAGGATTAGTTAGGGGTTATAAATTCAATTCTAATATCAAGATAAGAAGAGTACAAGTAGTTCAATATAGGTGTGGAGAAACTCATAGTCAAGTTTGGTCATAGAGCAAAGGATTATAGAAAAGTCTCAAGGGATGAGCATTCATGTAACTATCGATGGAGAGGTGATCGATCAAAAGAAAATTGCATTGATCATTAACTAAGAGGTATGAGTGATGTTTTTTTTTATTATCATAAGGTTGGTCATATTTCTAGATTATATCCAATTGGAGTAAGTAGGTCCTCAAGATATGTCAAGGGAAATGAAGCTTATAAATTTCACAAGAAGGTTCAAGTGTTTATATGAAAACCAAAGATAGTCAAGGTTGATCATATTCAACCTAAGAGTGAAGATGGAATCTTTGTTATGGTAAATAAGGATTAGAAGTGGAGTGTCAAGAATATGTGTTATCTTTAGATATTGACAAGACAACCAAAGAGAAGAAGAAGGATGACAAGTAAGATAAGTCAAATGTTCTAGTCAATCCCAAATGGATTCTGAAGAGAGACTATCAGTCTCATGTTTACAAGGTAGCTAAGAAAAATGGATTAGAGATTTGGGAATCTCCTAAATTTATGTTTTTATGGTATCTTATATAAGAGGGTGACTACATTAGGCTTCATGGAGACACTCATTAGCTAGTGAAAGCATGGTGGTTACTTGGTCTAAGGGGAAGCTTTTCATATTATTCATGAGCTCTAAGAGTATGTGTGTATTCCAAGAATATATATAGAAATCATGAATAAATTTGAGTTATGAATTGGTCTACAAGACCAATGTCTTCATGAAGGAAGTTGGTTATGAGATTGATTTGTGTTAAGGTTTGAAATTGGTTTCAAGAGTTTGTTGAAGGCGGTTGAATGTGCAAGAATGTGAGTTTCCTATATGCATAATGAGATTAGGTTGAAAATTTTGAGTGCTCATATGAGGGTATCAAGTATAAGAATAAAAGGGGAGCTTAATGTATGTTTAATTTGTTCATTTTAGTGTATGTAATATCTTAAGATGCATATGAGTGTATAAAGACCTAATAAAATGATTATGTCTTATGGGAATGATCAATGGTGGACAAGGGTAAGTAGTAGAGATATTTTTTAGTCATAAACATTAAATGATTTAATCCTATGCATTTAAAATATGAACTTAAGGTCATAAATAATAAGTATATATGCTTTGTATAGTTATTTTGGGTGATGATGCAAGTGTTTGAGCATATGACATGACTGGCATGAAATGAGGGTTTCAAGACTCCATGGGATAGTAAGACCTAAAAGAACTTTCATGATGTAGAGTAATTTTCAAATACTTATGGAGTTCAATAAACATCATATGGAGTGTCTTGGATTGAATCATGTTGAATTGAAGTGATCTAAGTGCTTTGCTTGTCTTAACAATCAAGCGAAACATAGATTGGTTTGTAGATTTAATGTGAACATTAGAGTAATATTATCTATGAGAATAGAGATATTGTAAGTATCATTAAAGAACAAGATAATATACTATATATTCCTTAAGGAAGATCATAGAGGTTGAAAAGCATAGTAAAACCATAAAAAAATAGTGAGTATAAGGTGAGTATAGAGTTGGTTTTTTTAATTCCTTACCATGTGGAGTTGAGTGATCTTGGTGAATGTCAAGGTATTATTAGGATCATTTAATGCATGTGAATAGTGTATAATATCCTTGATAAAGTATTTTAAGTATAAATTAGAGTACTATTAATTAGAGGCCTGATATGCCATAACAGTCTTGATAGAGTTTGGTGAATGTTGCATGTAAAGGTGCTTAATAATATTTGTCATGAAGAATGTTTGAAATTAGTCTTCCATAAAAAAAGAAGTCTCACAGACATAACTGGCAGTTTGATATATGAAATTTATTATAAGCTAGTATGAGCCATGATGGATTATGAAACATAAATGGGATAGATTGTTACATGAATAATCTTTGGATATGACATATGGACATTTAATATGTTTATGTATGGACTACTAAGATTGTTTCTTTGGAACAATGCTATTAATTGCAAATAGGCCTAATGTGTTTAGGTCTCTATGAGATCTAATTGAAGATGGTTGTCATTAATAATAATATGCTTTTTCAAAGGTGGAGTTCCTTCTTTAGTTATTAACAAATATCAAGTAAGGAGAGTTATTTTCTTGTATTTGAGGTATGCATAAGCTTAATGGGAACATGGTTGAGCACTTTTGTGAGTTGAGATCTTATTTGGTTGATCAGAAGAAGATTGATCTTGTTTGAGGAGAAATCATGTTTCAGGTCCAAAGATCACATGGTAGTATTTTTAGATATGACCCTTTGTCATTAATGTCAAAGGGGGAGAAATACTATAGTGGGAAAAATACCATTTTAGGGAAGATCCATCTTGGGGAGATGAGAATGATTTGCTTTGTTAGAGTGTTTGCCATCAATGGCAAAGGGGTATATTTTTAAGGTATGTTCCTATTATTGTGTTGAGGTATTAATGTTTTTATTGATGTCAAAGGTAATTTAGTTTCATTTATGTCCCATAGGTACTCTTGTGAAGATACATGGTAAGTGATCATAATGGCTTAAGCATGGTCTAGTAATTCCTTGAGTTCTGCTTAAGGTCTTAGAATAATGTTATGATGTGAAAAACTTATGATCAGTGTTTCTTTGTATTTATATGAGAGATCATCAAAAATAGAGTGTTGATTATGTTGAATTACTTGTTTTGGTAAGGTAATTTTTTACCAAATTCATAAGATCAAGTTTGTGTGGACAAGATGTTTTGAGAAGCCTATTCTTATCTTGATAAAGACATGATTAATGAATCTTGGTGAAGTGAGTATACTTGGGATTGTGAGATTATATGTGGATCCCATATCAGTTTTTTGGAGATGAGTTATGAGATATAGAAGTATTCTTAAAGGTATCAAATTGGTATGGTGCCTAATAGGTCTATTCGATGGACTAGTTCTTAAGCATAGTTATGGATTGTAGAGACATGATGAAGTGGTATGTGATAAGGAAACCAAGTGAAAAATTGAAATGAGAGATAATTTTAAGGAAAACTAAAGATTATTATATGGTTTATTTCAATGCTTATAAAATGGTATGTAGGTTTGTGTACTTTTTCTTGAGTGGAAGGTTCTTGAGAAGGCTTATGCATGGGATGTCTAGTCTGGTGCAAGAAGGAGCATGGTGGATATGTGAGATTAATGAAAAAAACCATAAGAGGATGTCTAAGAAAATTTTAACATGTATATTAATCATGGAAACACTTAGGGAAGCTTAAAATTATGCCTATAGAGGTAAGACATATAGGTCTAATATGCAAATAAACTAGTCTTAGACTCTGTCTGATCTAACTAGGTGTCATAATGTGTTAACAAAACCTATGAAGGATGAAAAGTAGTTTTAGATCATGTGATAAGTTTTTTTAACATGTGAATAAGGTGGAGAGTGTAGGAAATTTAGATAGAGGGTCTATTATTAGGCTTAATATGATTTGTATCTTAAGAGCCTAAAGTGCAAAGAGATAGAAATGACCAAATGGGGTATGACGTTTACGTTATACATAAATAATGGTAAAAAAATCATTTAAAAAAGTTTAATAGGTTTATTCAAGAGTGTTCATGAAGTTTAAAGTCTTTTATTAAATTAATAAGCATAAAAAGTAAAGTTAAGGTCTCTCGAGTGTTAAAATGAAGTGTTGTAGACTTGAGAAGGTTTTTCTTGTACACGTTGGCATGTACAACCTGTGTATGGGGTCCTAATTAGATCATAGTATATGGGTAAGGTTTATAGATTCATTTTCATAGCATTGGTTTTGGATTTGAAGTGAAATCCATTATTAATGATTATTAAGAGTGGAATGTTGTTTAAACCCTCTTAAAACACTAATAGTGACCTGATGATGAATATTTTATTTTTGAGTGCTCAGGATGGATGGTTATGGCTTGTATGATGTTTTTATGTTTTATAAGACTCTTTAAATGTTATATAAGTATGATTTAATGTTCATAAGAGTGAGTAAAAGCTATAAGAAATTCCTTATTTCTCAAATATTTGGTGTAGAAGGTAGGGTTGACTAGGTCAAAGAATGAAAATGATTAGTGGATTATGTGTGAGAATTTTATTTTGTGTCCATGTAAGTTTATAAGTTTTTCTAGTGATTTAGGTGTGAAATTTTTTTGTTACAAGATGGCTAGATGTTAGTAGGCCTAGTGAAGCAGTTTAGTGCAAATCTAAATGAAGATGAGTTGGAGGTTTTAGTTAGTTTATCATGAAGGAGTAATGCTTATAAGTGCATGGAGAAGTGTTTTATTACTTTTATGTCCTATCCATTCTTTTTATAGTGGTTTTTTTGTGAAATTTTTTGAATCCTTTAAGCCAAAATGGTCAATGTGAGTGAGTTAAGATTGTGTACAGTAAGGCTTTGTAATGATTCTACAAGTTGAATTATTATATTAATAAAATTATGTTTTTGTACATAAGAGTGATATAGAGGTATCATAGGTTCATATGGATATATTTTTCATCATGATAAGTCCTTATGTAAGTGTGTAAAGTCAATGGGTTTTTACTGGGTTTTAGAGTTTTTTGGCAGTTCAAAGTGAGCTTTTTGTAGAGGTGTTTTTGAGTCTTTGGATCCTAAGTGATGGATAATAATGTTTTTATCATGACCTTGAGGTAATGAATTTTCCATACATATGTTTATTGTGCCTATAATTTGTTTCTATAGGTTGTTTGAGCTTCATATTTAAAGATAATGTTTTTGGGGTAATTAGGCCTAATAGGTCTTTAAGGCTTAATGGTGCTTTCAAGGTATAAGTGAAGGATTTTTGACTTATTGATAATAGATAAGGTTATTTGAGGTTTATATATAAGTTTTTTAAAAAAATTATCTCATTTTTGAGGTCCATTTGGGCCATAAAGGTTCAAGTTGTTTCGTGAAGAGGATAGACCTAATGCATTAGGTCTCTATTAGGCCTAGAAGAAGAATGAGGTCTAAATGTGTTTGGCTGACCTAATGGTGATATTATTTTGATTGAGTCCCATGTGTAATCTTTCATAAGACATGTTTTTTATTGACCCTAATGGATTAATCTCTTTTTTGACCCAAAGTGTAAGTGATTTAGTGATTTGTATTTATACAAGGCCTAATTGGTCTAATTATGTGTGTGGATAAGACACCAATGACTAGATAAAATGAAATATTTTGAAGGATAAGGAGTAATTTTAGACCATAAAAAGAGATTAGATAGACTATGATGAACATATAATATATTTGATTTATGTGTATGTCAAGTTCAATTGACCTAATAATCCTAGTAAGAGGCATATTGAGCAAGGAAGCCTAAAAGGCTATTTCAGAGAGATATAAGGGTGTGAAGAGAAGAAGAAGTTGATCATAATATATTTATGAGAAACATAGGTTTATTAATTTTATCAAATGTTCTAAGTGGTTGAGTTGGTGATGAGTCATTTAGGGTGTTGGTGCATCCTTGCAAGTTGGTGTTTTCTAAAGATTAGTTGAGTGGGTGCTTGACTAGGTAGGGGTTGGTGCTCCTTGTGGAGTTAGTGTTTCACTAAATTTAGATCTTACCATTAGATCTTAGGCATGAAATTATCTAACTTATGTGTTTTAATTATAAATAATATGTATATTAGCCCCTTATTAGTCCAAATGACAAAACATCAAACATAATAATACACTAGGACTAAACACACTTGCCTAACAACTAGGAAGATCATAACATAATAATCAAGATCACAAAATAAAGATAAAGACAATACAATTTTATTACCTCCTTTGTCAAATTTTATGCTTAATTTTTGGCATAAATATGTTCATGCTCGACCTATGGTGATTTGAGTCTTCTAACAATGTTATTCCATGGTGGTAGTATCTCTCCAATACTCACTTATGGCTTAGTGTGAATCTTGGCATAAATTGGGAATTATAACACTACTCTTAAAGGCTTCAAGAAGGTATTCTATCAAAAGAATCCGAAACACAAAAAAAATTTAGCATATGATGTGGGCACTTGTATTGATATCTCAAAGAACTAACTCTAACCGTAGGGAGGTTAGGTTAAATTCTAACTTGGGTTGAGTATAAATTAACCTAAGTTGAGTTAGTCTAACTTTAGGTTGGGTTAAGGCACTCATGAAATATTGACACCTTAGTTTTGATATTTTTGAGGCATGATAACTCACTTTAGATACTTTTGAAGTGTGATTCATATTTTTGAATATTTGGGAGATCATAAATAATTTTATTAGCTCATTTTACCTTTGACTTCATATTTGGCTAAAAATTCCTTTTTTGGTAAATGAAATCCACTTATTTGATTTGGAATTTTCGTTTAGACAAGTTAATTGAGATTTTCAATATAATTAGTCTTGTTTAGTGCTTTTTGGATTTTGGTAATTATTTTAAATGTTATGAATTAATAGCTTGACATGCCAAAAGTACCAAATTACTAGGCTATAATTTGACTAGGGTTGGAACTAAACTAGATTAGTGATGTATACAAGATAATACACCAAATAATCTAGCCTCATCATGTTTTTAGGCATTTAGATACCTTATGTGGATGAAATTGGGAAATCCAGGTGATTTCTAGGCTTAAAATGTGTCATTTGCTAGAAATTGAATTGAATGCTAGTTTAGGCACGAAAGTGGACAAAACTAAGTGTCTACACATGGAATCAAGGATATTATGTAGTCTAAGAAGAAACCATATACTACCCTACTCCAAAAAATTTAGCATAATATTGGGATGGAGGATGTTCTTAAAATGGCCACTATGGGCAATTATTGGTTTGATGTTGAGTTAACCAAAAATATTGAACTCTTGCAGGAGTATTAAGATATTTTCCCATACAACTACATAGAAATGAAGGGAGTGCATCCATCATTGGTCAAGATGAACATCAATTTTGTTGAATATGATTGAATGGTGAGGAAATTATTATATCTAATTAACCCTAATATATGTGCTAGATTTAAAGATGAAATTGATAGCATGTTGTGTGATGGAGTTATTACTCCCATCAATGAATATAAGTGGGTTAGTCCTATGGTGATTAGCATCAATAAATATGGTTGAATTCATCAATAAATATGGTTGAATTCACATTTGCATGGATTAAAAGGTCTCAATTCTATATATTTCACTAACCCTTTCCCAACTCCATTCATAGAGGAAATTTTGGAAGGTGTTATTGATTGTTAGATCTACACTTTCACTGATGGACTTTATGGCTATCACCAAGTGTAATTTACTAAAGAAGACAAGGCCAAAATAAAATTTGAAACTAAATAGGGTTATATTTCATATAATGTTATGCCTTTTGGATTAAATATTTCACTAACATTATCATCACACATTTTGGTATAAGCCTTCAAGTATTTCATCCATAATTTCCTTTAGGTGTACCTTGATGACTAGATCATGTATGGTTTTATGCATGATCATTGTGATAATTTATGCTTCATTATTGAGTAATTATACCAAATTTATATTTTCTTAAATCTTAAAAAGTGAATCTTTTCCATGCCATTTAGGATCCTATTGGGATGGACTACTAGTGGATCTGACCAAGATTTCAGTCATTGTCTAACTCCTAGCTCCAACCACTCAGCATAAGGTCCCCACTTTATTAGGTCACGTGAGGTACTATCATATGTTCATTTAGGGATATGTTAACATATCATATATTATTGAATAATTACTCAAATAGAGTGGCCTATTCTTATGGACCAATAAACACCAAGAAGCATTTGAGGCTCTAAAATAAAACCTAGTGATTGCACCCATTCTCTAGTTCTCAAATTAGACCCAACCATTTCATGCTCATGTTGATGCTTCATGTATGGCAGTGGGTAAAATCCTTGCACAACCTAGTGAAGGCAACCCTGATCATCCTATTTATTTTTCTAGTCAAAATTTCATACCATCTAAGCATAATTACTCTACTACAGACTATGAATCCCTACCCATGGTTTATGTGCTCTAGAAGTTTCACCAATACTTTTTGGCCACTCCATTTTTATTTTATACATATCATGAAGCAATTAAGTATTTGATTAATAATACAATATTTCACATACACATTTATCTATATATTTTCCTCTTTTAAGAGTTCCAATTCTCTATGGTTGTGAAATCAAGCAAGTTTAAATTCAGCCTAGACCACTTCTCACACATTCAATTTGGTGAACCAACATGCATAATAAAGGTTGATTTACCTGATGCTCAACTCTTCCAAGTTATGTGTGTGCCTAAATAATTGGATGAGAATTTTTATTTTATTATAATATATTTAGTACAAAACCACCTTAACACCTAAGAGAAAAAGAAACTAGTTGTAGACACCTAAATCTGGCCACTGATAACCCCTAATTAGGCTTTTGGCCAATTTACACCCAAAATGCATAATTTGGCCTAGAAATACTAAACAATGCTAAATGATGTGAAAATAACATATTAAAGTTCCAATTTTGGCTAGGGTATCCCTAAATAGGGTAATGCAATTTATGGGCTAACTAACTTTGATCAAATCATTCTGAGTCAAAATGCCAAATTTGCACCTACATGCTCTGGATTTCTCTTTCATATCAAAAATCTTGAACAAGATGTGTGACTTTGTTATTTGTTGTTAGTAACATCCTAAATGGGAATATTTTTCCAATGCATCTAACATCACTTTCCAATTCTAATTTAGTCAAATTTTGGACCAATAATAAGGCATTATGATCAATTTGAATAATTTGTGCACAAAGTGCTTAATCATGCTTAAGAGATAATTAACCCAAATCAAGGCCTAATCAAAAATTCCATGGAAACTTTTTGAATACTTATTTTTTGAAATGAATATTGAATATCTACCTCATCGAGTGACCTAATTTCTTGGGAAGACATCCCTAGGCCACAAATGCCATAAATATCATGATTCATTCCCTCCATGCCTCATTAATGCCTTGCTTGATACCCTCCATGCCTCTTAATTGACCCTTATTCCAATGTCATGATGAAGATAATTACAAACTTAATTCAAAAAATTTCATTAATCCTCAACCACACATCTCAATCTTGAGATGGATGGTTGAGGTTGATTCTGATCAAATCCAAAAATCTATAAATAGGAGGCCTCACAACATCATTTCTAAGATTAATTTGTGCAAAGTTATAATACAAGATTGATTCCAAAATCTTCATGAAAATAGTGTTACCATGCCAAATAGATTCCGAGCCAATCCAAGACACAAGCCATGAGCCAAAGGTGCCAAGGAGATATAGAGGTAGCCAAGCTTCCATTACTAAGGACTTCATGAGCACAAAACTGAGCAAGCCACTACTACAAAGGCATTTGGAGAATTCAAATAAGGTCAAGGAATTATTGTGTTTTATTCCTTACCTTTTAGTTGTGTTTGTCATTTTTTTTGTTAATTAAGGTCTCTCTAGTGTCTAGGCCTAGAGATGTTATGTTATTAGTATGTTTATTTCATTTTGTTTTCATTTTAGAACTAACACATTACCTACCATCCTCTCTTGATTCAAATTCCTAGATCACATAATGGCATGCCTAGTGGAACTAGATGCATCCTACACATGAAGAAGATCATTTTTAAAGTCTAAAACATTTATTTGAGCCTTGAAAACTCTTGAAAATTGATTTTTTAACTTTATTTTTCCATTTTTATTTGCCACAATTTTCCACAGTAACTAAAGTCGATAAGTAGTACCGACATTGGTTACCTACTTAACTGATGTTGGTTAGCTAAACTGACATTGGTTAGATCTCAATTAGCCAAAGTAATTGATGTTGATGGTAATAAATGATGTCAGTCACTGTTTTTTTCCAAAAACACAGACTTGAGGGCTATTTTTTCAAAGTTCATTATTTCAAGCTAAAAAGAGATTCAAAGCTAAAGGACGTGCAAACAATTTTTCTATAGGAACAAGCTTAATATTTATTTTAAAAATGTTTAAATCACCTTTACATGCTTAAAAATCAATTAATAACCTTGTTTTGGGTGTTTAACAAAGGAATTAGATGTTTTGGTGAATGTTTTCAAAGTTTGTAACTAAGACCAAGGGGTCAAATGAACACCACCAAATCTTTCATTTTGGGTTTTTAATTGAACACACTTGTCAATTTTTGTTTGCAATAGTTGTTTAATCAAATATTTGTTTGGAAAAAAGAGGAATGTTGTGTGTATGCTCTTCTATTTGTCCCTTATAGGGAACCCTTGGAATCAAAAGCACCATTCCTATTGCAAGTAGCCTAGTCTAAGGTTTAAAAAGAAAGTCATCTAAAGCACTCCCCAAAAAATAATAAAATTTTGGGTGACCTTGAAAATGACCCTAAAGTCTTTCTAATTCATGCTTTATTTATTTTTTATGCATCTTGGCATGCGAGGAGGACTTCATCCCCTCCCACAAGTTCTTTAGGGAAGCTTTGACCCAAGGTTTCACCTCCTGACATTGACTTTATTTGACTCCTTTAGAGTTACACATGGGATGTAGTGGCACTTTGGAAATTTCACTACACTGAGTGAATAATAGGATGTAGTGGTTGAAAAAAAGACTAGACCTTTTTGTAACAAGCCAAGTGATACAAACCTAAAATTTGTGCTTTTCTTTTGCAATGTTTGGTGTGAAATTCATTATGCAATTGATTTCCCTAGATCATTCAAAAACTTGTTATATCTTAGAAAAATCCCCACTTATCATGAATTATTGTTGGTGTAAGGTGCACCTCAAGGTCCATGTCAATATACTATCATTTGAGAGAAGGGGGGTGTAAAAACCTTAGTATATAATATGCATTTACTTTTGGATGAACACTTAAAATCCTCTCAAATGATGTATATTGATAGATTTTAATAATACCAAGCAACCTTTTGAGTTTAGGATCTAAAGAAAAATTAATTATTTGGTATTGTCCTAGTTTAAAGTCTTGTTTGGAGTCAAAACTTGGTGTAAACAAACAATCCAAACCAAACACAGTATAAATTTTCCTTTGAACAAAGAGGCATTATGCTGCCTATTGTCCCCCAAAAATATCACTCATTTTTGGGACAACATTTGAACTATTTTGGTCTTATAGACCAAAATTGTCTTTCCCTTCTCGAAATTTGTCCTAGACATTCAAATTCCTCATTTTTCAAGCTTCTCAGAAATCTATGGACTCTGCAGGCTTGAATCTACGGACTCTGTAGGAAAAGAAATTCTACGGACTTTGCAAGCCAAGTTTTACTAGTTCAAAGGCTTCTACAAGTGGGTTCAATCAAAAGAATTAGTTTCTAACACTTAGTCATTTTTGGGATTGGTTCAATCAAAAATGTCCATCAGCAAGCATCAACAGCAGGTTAAACACATTTGGTTCAATAGGTTCAAAAGCTCTCAACACAACTGTGAATTTCAATCAGAAAGTTCATCACTTTGGTTCAATCAAATGGTTTAGTGATTTGGTTCAAGGCTTCATTTAAATTGTTGAACCAAATCTTGGTTCAATGGTTGGTTTAACGTCTTTTGGTTCAAAGGCAGGTTCAAACAAATGGTTCAAAGGTGGGTTCAATCAAGTGGTTCAACACTTTGTTTCACTTAGTTGGTTCATCCGCTTTATTTCAATGCTTTGGTTCATCATTTGGTTCATCAACTTGAACCATTTTGGTTAAAATCTTGGTTTAATGGATTTGTTTAATGTTTGGTTCAACCAAGCAGTTTAAAACTTTTAATTCATCACCGGTTGGTTCATTGCCTTGGTTCAATGAAGTGGTTCAATGGAGCGGTTCATCAACTTGGTTCAACCAAGCGGTTCAATGGAGTGGTTCAATGGATTAGTTCAATGTTTGGTTCAACCAAGTGGTTCAATACTTTTAATTCATCACCGATTGGTTCATTGCCTTGGTTCAACGAAGTGGTTCAACGGAGCGGTTCATCGACTTGGTTCAATGGAGCAGTTCAACGGAGTGGTTCAACGGATTGGTTCAATGGATCAGTTCAACAACTTGGTTCAACTAAGTGGTTCACTTAGGTGGTTCAAAGGAGTGGTTCAAATGCAAAATTTTAAAGAATCCTCCCGAAGGACAAGTGCCCTTGCGGAGGGCACTTGGTCGACAAAAGTACCCTTTGAAAGGGTCATTTTCAAAGAAGGCTGCAAAGGTAATTCTTTTGGATTTTTGTTTAAGGAATTCAAAAAAGACTAAGGAAAGAAGAAATTCCTTTAGACATTTTGTTTGAAGGAATTCCTTCAGACAAAAACTCTGAAATAATTCAAGAAATAGGTTGTGGGCAGAAAGCCTGAAGAAATTTCCACAGAAGCAAAGACCAAGGCAAATGAAACAATTCCATGGATTTTTTGTCTATGGGAATTTTTCTGCAAAATTTCATCCATGGGAATTTATCTATGGAGAAAGCCCAGGAAAAATACCCGTGGGAATTGTCCACAGGAAATATCTGCAAGAAATGTCTGTGAAGACTCTAAAGAAAAGGCCGTCGAAGGACCCCGAAGGGCAGGTGCCCTTGCGGGGGACTCTCAGATACCAAATTGAAGGACATTCCCCCAAAGTTGAAGGGTCACATTCCCTTTGAGAAGATGTAAAACTAGAAAATCTAAAGAAGGACCAAGGGGTGACGCACCCAAAGACATCAAATTCAAGACAGTGAACTAGCCATTGAAAACATAGTGACGGGTGCACGAACGTCAATTTTAAAGTTCATAAAATAGCTATTGATCCTTGTAATCTATAGACCTGAATGCATTCATACGATTTAAGGCCAAGACCAATAGGAAGCAAGGAAGGAATAGAACAACAAATTGAATCTAGGACCCGATTAAATTAACCAAAAAAGGAGGAACAATGAAGGAAGGATCAGATTACCATGTGGACATTGAAAGTTGCAAACTTTCAACAGTGTGACTTATTTCTCTACATTGAGAAAAACAAATGGGTAGATTCCCCTAATTTCTATCCTATCTTCCTAACAGTTTTCAATGCAACATGATGTGTTACTATTCTCGAGTCCTTCTTGAAGAGGCTATATAAGGGACTCTCTTTTAATATAAATGGATCTCTTTTTTGACAATCAAAACGAAACTCTACCCAAATTGAAAGGCATTACTGAGACTTTGAGCTCAGATTGTTGATCATATTTTGTTATTAGAATAAGAAAGCAAGTGATTTTTTAGACTTTGTGCTATGATATCTTTGTTGTTTAGGAAACTATTCTTATGTCTTTTTCCTTAATATATCTTTTGTTCCTTTAATTTAACAAGCAGAATTAGTGACAGTAGTCAGGAAGGTGTCCTAAAGAGTCAACTATGGAGAGACTTTGTGCCCCCATAATTGTCTTTAGTGCATTTTCTTTTCATTTATGTGTAAAGGACTTTGGGACAACTTTGTGCCCTCATTGTCCTTTGTATCTTACTCTTGAGCAATTTAGGTGGAGACTTTGTGTTTCATCTCGATTTGTTGGTTACTATGTCCTTGGTTACATTTTGTTGTTACTACTAGGAGTACTCTTGTGGCTAACTGAATAGTACTTCTGAAAGAAGAGGAGTGTTGTCTATCATTTCCCTTGAGTTTTTCCTTTGATTTGCATGTATCATCTCTAAAAAAAGAGAGATAAATGGTTTACCCTACCCTTGAGTATTATTTTCTATTTATATATATATATATATATATATATATCATATCCATAGGGAACCTCCCCTTAATGAGAGGAGAGATTAGCTCCCTTCTGATGTGGTAAACCTACACATTTGGATGACTAATCTTCCTACTTTGGCTGATCAAACCTATTTTTTTATCAGTATGCTGATCGACAAAATATTCAACCAACACTGCCCATGTGAGATCATCAATTTGCCTTGTTTAAAATTTCATCAAAAGCTTGAGAGTCATATCATCGGCTTTGGTGTAGTTATGCTACCCGATTGAGTCTAGACCTTTACCAAAGTTATTTAAGTCCTTCAATTATAATCTAAATTTAGAATTACACCTTTACAAATTCATAGGGTTGATGTGTTAAGTGGTTTCACCATTTTTACTACACTTGAGGGAACTTAGGTTTAATTTCCAATTTAGGTTGAAGGTTGTTTAAAGACTCATAATCATTATCATCACTTGGTAGACTTAAGCCATATTTGTGCTAAACACTTGCACTTTGAGTCTATGCACCACAACATTTTGAGTCAGAGAAAATAAGTGTTATGCTATCAAAATTATAATAAATCATATTTTGCCTTAGAAATTTTTTTAAACAAACTTTTTTGTCACACCTTTTGGGCAGTATAGCATTGTTACACTACCCATAACATTTCGAATATTGTTTCATAGACCTTCTTGCATAGGGTTCAAATTTGTTCATACATTTTCAAATCAATCCAAGTGTGCTTTTATGATCTTTTATCTAAAACCATTATATTTTTCACTTTTTTCTAGCTTAATTGTTAAAGGAGCCTAGTTTTATACCATTTTTTATGAAAAAATAAACTACTTCTAAAAGTACCTTTTGTTTCATACCTTATACCTATTTGATCAAGTTCATGTCCAAGAATCAAATGTGCCTAGTATTTGTTAGAAGTGTTTCAAATCTATTAGATTAAAACTTTCAACTATTTCAAAGTCTAGATTTTGATGCCGTTTGGCCAAGAGTTCTAGCACATGTCTTATTTGAGCCTAGCTTTTGACATCATGTTTGGCCAAAAGACCTAGCAACTTTTAAATTCCTAGATTATACTGATTTGAAACACTTCAACCTTAGATTTTGGCATTTTGATTTTGAGGACCATTTACTTGCATATCTTTGTGTGAACACTAAAATTTTAGATATTTCACGCTAGCTTGTTTCCTCACAAAAATTTGCATAAACCTTTTGATCCTTTTGATAAATCTAGACCAAGTTGAGACATCATCTATTTTAGACATTGTTCTTTTTAGAGTTTGTAGAACTCTTTGACCTTTTATCGCAAAATCATTGACTATGGATCCCAGCATGTATTCCTACACTCGTAGTGGACTCATGTACAATCTAGGGATTAGTAATGTAGTTTAGCAGGAAGAAATGGTGTAAGACCCCTATGTAGATAATATTTATTATGAGATGGATTATTATCACTCATATAATACTCAATCAGGGAAATAAAGCCAAGATCCATTAGCTAATTATTTGGTTAACACAACACTTTATTCAGAATAGGAACAAAAATAAACTATGTAATATCTAGCTACAATACCCATAGTGGACAAGCCAGTTTTTCAATAGTCATATTCTACTAATACAACTTCCACGTATGATCCATTATTATTTGAGTGACATTTGTTAGAGAATAAAGATAGATTTTGGTTAGATCCATAGAGGTAGGGTCCAAGTTTCCATCAGAATTCCCCCATGAAAATTTACCAAGTCTAATAAGAGTGCCCCATAATATCATTTAGATCAACATGCTTCTTTTAGCTATCTTATGGATCTAGTCCAAACAACATACCAAGATCCTAATATATCTAATGAAGGCAAAAACATCATGGAAGATCACTTTAACCAAATGTAGATATCATATCAATCATACTTGAATCTAGCATGTGATTTCAATCAAATGAACATGGTAAGTAAGCCTCTCATAGACCTAATTCCTTCAACAGGAGTGTTGATAGAGTTAACTAGACAAGAGGATCTAAATTTTGACCCATGCCTTTTATTGAAGAAGTGTCTTTAGCCTCTACACCGAATAGTGAGCCAAACATAGTAGATAATATGTAAACAATGTCCAATCTCGATCAAAGTGGTACTAACACAAAAAATAGACAATAACATATGCCTATAGTTAATCCTATGAATAGGTTATCATACTAGGGAATAGGAATTTCTACACCCCAACCTCAATCGAATACTTATTCAAATGTACAACCTATGGGATTTGGTAAACAAATAATGGCCAATGTCACACGTCAATGACAGAATGTGACAAATACTAATTCTCCTCAATAGGTAACAAGTAGTATTCCATAACAACAAGCATAATCTAGTGTATCAATGTAACAAAGGACAAATACATTGCTACCTCAATTAGGGGCAACTAATGTTCCACCTAGCTAGGTAATAATGAACATACCCCTTCAGTCATAGATTAATATGCACATCCAAAACCAAGTAATGACTAGTTAATAATGTGAAAATATTAATTAGTGATAGATGCCAAATCTGTAACATACTTTCACTTCCTCATAGGGATTCATGCAATAAGGAGGTCCCCATATTTCTCAGGTACCTATTAGACAATTGTTGGTTTAAAATGTGCCACAATTCTAGAGACAGGGTCTTGGTCCATAAGTTCCCACTCAATAGCAAGGTTTGATTAGTTATAAGCATGTCCCTTTTTAAACACAACAAGTAAAATATAATTATATCCTTCCATCTCACCCAGAAAATCCTCCAAGTCAAACCTTTATCACCAACCCAAACTAGAATATCACACAACCAATGGTATAATTTCAATTACATCCTAATCCATGTATGCGTATTCTTGGTCCATTCCCCAACCAAGCCAATGTACCCCAATAGGTATCTCCATCATACCTTGGCCAAAGTGTTCCACTTGTGACCTCCCAACCATCTATCCAAACCTAAATTCTCCCTCAAACCAATATTCCATCTAGTTTCCTATCCCAAGAATTGTAATAGATGAAGGATATAATTGCTGCCATTTAAGCTAGTAAATAAACTAAAAAGTTCAAATTAGATGACATATGTTATTATCCATTTAACATGGATTATTTTTAGATATCATTTCCTCTAAGATATGAACCACTAAAATTTAATAAATACAAAGGGAAAGGTGACCCTAAGGCTTATTTAACCACATTCTTTGTCGCATGTCAACTAGTGGCATATAGTGACATATATCTTTTTCTATTGTTTCCAAGGAGCTTGGCTAGACAAGCCTTGGAGTGGTTTTTAAATTTGCCCAAGAACTCAGTAGTAGATCTTGATGATCTTTTTGATAAGTTTGTGAAACACTTTTCCTATAATCTCAAGCATGAAATTTTATTAGTGGATTTAATAAAAGTAAAGAAAAAAATTGGTGAGAATTTTGCAAGTTATTTATAGTGATGGAGAGCCCTTGTAAGCCATTTCACCCATAGTTTACTAGATAAAAAATTAACCACTATGTTTACCAAAAATTTGCATAGTGAGATAGCTTGTCATTTAAAACTACAATGTGCACATACGTTCAAGGAGATCATTGATAAAGGTTTGTTGATTGAGTGGGTACTCATCAATAAAGGATCAATCAAGCTTAATTCAACTAATAAAAATTAAGGTACCAATTAGGGAAATGACCAATATCCCATCCAAGCATTAACATCACAACTAGCACAAGCCAATAACCATGAAAGACTGAGGCAATTTAACCATAATAGGAATATTGTGAGAAATGGAGTAACCAAATCTCATCATATGAAAATGGTGTAAACATAATATGCACCACCTTTTCAAATTAACCCTACTCAACTATTACCATAAGCACAACAACCAAGACCAACATAATAAATACAACAACCATTACCATTACAAACCCCTCCTCCTAGAAGAACCATGCCTACATGTCATTTATTTAGTGACCTAGGAGAACCTATTGATTTTGTATTTCACAAGCTTACTCCTGATAATTTGATTAGTTGTCCCATACCAAAGCACTATCTCTAAGGTATTCCTTATCCTGATTGGTACCACAAATATGAATTCTGTGACTATCATCAGGTCAATGGGCATAATCTACAAAGATGTGTCCAAATCAAACATTTAATTAAGAATATGTTGGAGAATGGGGAGATAAAATTAGATAATGGTGCTTCCACTTCTAATAAAACTCTTGGTATCTATCAAAACCCCTTTCCACAACATAAAAATCAATAATAGTATAATAATCAACAACAACAACAATGGCTAGTACAACAACAAAATTAATAGTATCAAAATCAAAAGCTGAACTAGTTGAATCAAAAAAATTAGGAGCAAAACCCACAATGACAAAATAGTGGAAAAACCAAGGTCAAAATGGTAACAACCAACAAACCTACTATGTAATTTCACATGACTACAACAAGGTTGTAGGTCATATTGCAAGGGGTAGCATTAATACCATCTCCATTAATCCTAAACCAAACACTAATCAGTTTAGACCATTGATAAACAACAACATTCAACCAAATCACATAGATAATCCTTATTTGACTTGGGAATGTATACAAGTAAACTATAAAATTAGGACTTCCCCATTTAGACCTTATATCAATAACTTGTCTTTGCCATGTGACCACATGAAAGTGCACTGATAATCAAGACTTGTCTTATCTGGTCCCACACCATTCCCAACATCAGTTAGCAATAATGGTCTAATATTTAATCCTGATTGTGCAATCATAACTTAAAGGTCAAAGATTACTATCCCAAGCCCACAACCATCTACCACTTTTCCTATCATCCAACCAACCATTCATCCTTAGAATAAACCATTCACTATTGACCAAGACACAAAGTTTGATATTATGAAATAATTGCAAAAGACACCAGCACAAATTTTTATTTTTGATTTTCTATGAATGTCAATAATCCACAAAAACATCTTGAATGAGTTTTTAACCCAATCCACTATTGATAGTGACATATCCCCTGATAACTTTCAAGCTTTGGTTGGACACCTAGCTCTGGCCAAACAAGTCACATTCAACCAAAGTGATATGTCTTCTCTTGGCCCGATTCATAATAACCCATTGTACATACAAGTTTCTATTAGATGGGATAAAGTGAAATGTGTCCTTATAGATAATGGATCTAGCCTCAACATATTGTCTCTAAATCTCATCAAGCTTCTTAGGTACACAATGGTAGATCTCCATCCAAAAACAATAACCATCAAAGCTTATGATAATCAAGAAAGAGAATCATAAGGTACCATTAGTTTTCTAGTTATCATTGGGCCTTTGACCCATGATACACTTTGCCATGTGCTTAATCTTGAGTTATTATACAACATGCTCTAGGCAGGCCTTGGTTACATGAGAGTCATGTAGTCCCATCAATGTTACACCAATGTATCAAGTTTTCCCACTCAGAGATGGAAGTGAATATTCCAAGAGATTTACACCTGTATGAACACTATAAAGATCTTGAGGCCAAATTTTAAAGCTATAATTATCAGTATGATATGAATCCAAGTTCCAAGTAGGATAAAGGAAATGATATACTTATTGATCTTTCATTAGATAATTACATAGATCATAATACCTTAGATTCCCTTTCCCACATGCTACCTCCTAAAGCTTCTAATCATTTCACCATTTTAGATAATGGACTGGGAGAGTATTAGACCCATGATACATTCCATATTGCCAATCATCCTCAGAATCTAAAAACCTTTGGGTAACCTAAAGTCATCCCACATATGCATTGGTAACAAAAGAACAAAGATAAGGGACCTGTCACATTTGTACTAGCATCTAGCCTAGGACTTGACCCTCTTGAAGGGGACAAATCATTGTTATACAATGATAACCAAGCTAATTCTTATAAAAATGATAAGTATCTTATTCCTAATATAATCATAAAGCATCATAATTATGAAAGAAGAGGCCTCAGACTAAATTAGGAAGGAACCATCAAGCCAATTTCCATGACTAAGTATGAAAGACCTTATGGACTTAGATTTAAACTACCTAGGAGTGACCCCACATATCTTATTTAAACTCCATGATGAACAACTAGTGATGATGATGCTAATAGTGAAGTAGAGTCTGATCATAGTCTCACCTTGGATGACCTAGCTGAAACTAACTTGTTTGATAATAATGCCATTTGTACCCTTACCTTGGCTATTCATCATAACCATTTTCCATTATATTATCCACAACTGATATATTGGGACCAACAAGAATCTAGTCTGTTGATTGATGAGTTCTATAATGATGAGGTATTCTATGGTTTCTTAGGCTTTAGAGACAATGTTCCATTGGGAGATCACAAATTAGGGTTCTCAATCACATTGGATCCTATAGCCTATTTTGGAGAGTGAGTGAACACCCTTAGCCAAAAAAAAATTAAAAAATTGAGGTCCCAAAGTGAAAACCTCTTTGAAGTGCTTTCTGACTAGGGAAAAAGTAAAGATAAAGCCCATTCTAGTAGTGAAAACCTTTTTTAGGTACCATTAGATGGGGGTGTTCATTCTTTTTTGAATTTAGATTAGGAGACCACTAATGATGAACTTGCCTATGGATCTGAGTTCAGATTTGAGCAATAACAAGTATTTGATCAAATTCTCCAATAATTTCTAACTATTTTTATTACATGGCCAGATCTCCTATTAGGGGACTCAGATTCATCATGCTTAGGAGAAGTTGAAGAGTAAGTCCTAATAGAGGGCACTAACATAGTCCAATAGTTTAAGTCACTTCCTACTATCCTAAAAGATGGTTTGACCCTTCTAGTCAAAGAAACAATAGAGGTAAATATTGAGACTCTATCAGACTTAAAATGGATAAAATTAAGTGTGTCCCTCACTGAGGAGGAATGTGATGTCTTTGTAGCTCTATTGAGAGAGTTTGTGGATATTTTTGCATGGTCTTATTCTAACATGCCAAGTTTCAATCCTACCTTAGTTCTACACCACCTTGTGGTTAATCCTGATGCCAAACTGGTAAAATAAAAGCTACGTAAGATGCATCCTCACATTGTTGTATTGGTAAAAAAAGAGTTAAAAAAACTCTTAGAAGTAGGATATATCCAATCCATTGACTACTCTAAATAGATCTCTAATGTTGTACCTATTATTAAAAAGCCTGAAGGGATCAAAATTTGTACTAATTTTTGAGACATCAACAAAGCTTATCCTAAAGATGATTTTCCCATACCTAATATCAACTTGATTGTCGAATCCATGACCAATTATGAAATTCTTTCACTCATGGAAGGCTTTTTAGGATACAACTAGATCAGAATTACACTAGAAGAGCAACATAAAATAATGTTCACCACTCCATGGGGAACATTTTATTATTAGGTAATGCCATTTGGCATTAAAAATGTTAGAGCTACATATCAAAGGGCCATGAATATCATATTCTATGATATGATTTATGATATTATTGAAGACTATGTCGATGACATATTAGGAAAATCCAAAATTAGGGCTAACCATCTAGCAATGCTATGTAAGATATTTGAAAGATTATGAGAGTATAAAGTCAGACTCAATCTAAAGAAATGTGTGTTTAGTGTAAATTTAGGAAAATTACTTGGCTTTATCATGTCTTTTATAGGTATTGAAGTTGATCTGGATAAAGTCTATGCTATAACCGAGATGCCACCACCAACCAATTTAAAGAAACTTTATAGCTTACAGGGTAAGATCCAATCAATCTGATACTTCATCTCTCAGTTAGCAAATAAGTGCCATCCATTTACACCCATTTTTAAGAAAGGAGTTGCATTTCATTGGGATGATCACTGCCAAACAAATTTTCTACAACTCAAAGACTATCTTGTTAATCTACTTATTTTATTACCTCTTATGCCAAGAAATCCATTCTTGTTATACCTATCAGCTACTAATCATGCTCTAAGGGCACTCTTGGCTCAACATGATGACAAAGGAAAGGAGCACATTATATATTACCTAAGCCATACCTTGGTTACATATGAACATAATTATGCACCCATTGAAAAATCTTATCTATCCATGGTCTTCGTAGCTCAAAAACTATACCATTACATGTTGAATAATAAGACCATGGTCATTTCAAAAGTAGATCCACTCAAGTATCTACTATCTAAAATATCTTTGTAAGGAAGAATGGCTAAATGGATCATGATTCTCAGTGATTTTGACATAGAGTATGTCAATTAGAAGGCAATCAAGGGACAAGTTCTTATAGATCAACTTGATGAAAAACCTCTCATAGATATATAACCACTCACATTTCAATTTCTTGATGAGTCTATCATGATTTTAATTGACACACCCCTTGAGGAATAACCCTAGAAACTATAGTTTGATGGTTCATTCATTGCACATGGATCAAGGGTAGGCCTATTATTTATTACACCACAAGGGGATATGATCCCTAAATCATTTAGAATCAACTTTCCTTATACAAATAGCATGGCCTAGTATGAAGCAATTGTTACATGACTTCGACATGTAGTACATTGGAATATATCTCATCTCCACATTTATGGTGATTCTTAGTTAATCATCAATCAGTACACAGATCATTTTTAGACCCAAGATGTCAAGCTAGTTCCATATAAAGCCAAGGTTGACACTCTTAAAAATTAAATTACCAATATTTAGTTTAAGCACATACCAAGGGCTAGTAATAGAATTATAGATTCCATGGCTACTATTGGATCTTTGATTCGATAAATAGATAAAGATAGAGAGTATCAATTCCTCATCAATAATTTATTAGTACCAACTCACGAACCTTTAACCATTGCCATGATTTGTGATATTATTGGTCCTAATTCTATCTGGTACTCAGACCTTTACAACTACCTTCATGACTAAGTTCTAATACCTAACCTATCTTAAAAACAAACTAAATCCTTCATTCATCATTCCACTTGTTATACTCTACTTGGATCCACCCTTTACCATCATAGTTTTGATGGAACTTTACTTTATTGTTTAATTTTGGCAAAGTATACACTAGTATTAAGAGAAGTTTATGAAGGAGTGTGTGGAGCTCATTATAGCAAGGTAGTCCTATCCAAAAAACTTTTCCATACTAGTTATTATTAGCCCATAATGGATGCAGATTCCAATACTTACATAAAAAAGTGTGACAAATGTTAATGACATGCTAATCTGATTCATGCACCAGCAAAAACTCTAAAACCAATGTTAACACCATGGCTATTTTCTACATGGGGACTTGACCTCATTGGAAAGATTAACCCCACTTCATCTGATGACCATAAACATATCCTTACCACTACTAAATATTTCACTAAGTGGGTTGAAGCTATACCCCTCACTTACGTGACTAAAAAGCAAATTTATTTTCAACTACCTGATTTGCCTCTACAATATCCCCTTTGACATTATATCTAATAATGGAGGATCATTCAAGAAAAAGGATGTAGAACAACTATGTATGTAATATGACATCATCCAAAATTTTTCTATAGCATATTATCCTTAAGGTAATGGCCAAGTTGAGGCATATAACAAAACTATTATCAATATTATCAAAAAGATTGTTAATGATGCCAGTCATGATTGGCACCTCCAGATATTAATTTCCCTTTGGGCATATCATACCAATTATTGTACCCCCAAAAGAGCCACTCCATACTCCCTTGTTTATGTTACTAAAGCCATCCTTCCCATTGATGTTGAATTACCTTCACTACGCATCTCTTTCAAGCATGTCCTAGATGATCATGACTATCGAGTAGCTTGCCTAAAAGAGCTATATCTAATTGATGAAAAATGCATAACCACACTCAATAATCTTCAAGCATATCAAAACTGACTCAAAGGTCACTATAATTAGTGTGTTAAGTATAGAACATTTGAATTTGGTGATCATATTCTTAAAGAAAACCAAAATAATACCATGACTGAGAAGAAGCATAAAGGGAAATTCAAACCAAATTAGATAGGGCCTTTCATCATCACTGTAGATTATGGATTAGGAGCATACATGCTTACCACAATAGATAAAGATGAAATTTTAGAACTGATGAATATTATTCATCTCAAGTGGTACTATGCGAATGCAAAGGTGTATTATCTGTAAGGACCATTTTAGTTATACCATTTTATCATTATTCTTCTTTATACAAATACCATCCCTATCCATCCTCTTCATCATATCCACTTTCCACTTCCATTCTATCAATCTAGTGTCTATGATATAAGAATTTGACTCAAGAGAGGATGGTTAGTATGGTGTTAGTTCCAAAATGAAAACAAAATGAAAGAAACACACTAATAACATAACATCTCTAGGCCTAGACACTAGGGAGAGCTTAGTTAACAAAAACAAATGACAAACACAACTAAAAAGTAAGGAATAAAATACAAGAGTTACTTCAGCTTCCTTTTATGCTCCAAATGCCTTTGTAGTTAGTGGCTTGCTCAATTTTGTGTTCATGAAGTCCTTGTCAATGGAAGCTTGGCTACCTCCATCTCTCCTCAGCACATTTGGCTTGTGGTTTGGCTTGGCTTGGAATCAATTTTTCATGGTAAAAATATTTGATTGAAGCTTTTGGAACCAATCTTACATTAAAACTTTGCACAAATTAAGCTTAGAAATGATATTGTGAGGCCTCTTATTTATAGATTTTTGGATTTGATCATAATCAACCTTAACCATCCATCTTTAGATGAAGATGTGTGGTTGAGGATTAATTAAATTTTTAGAATTAAGTTTATAACTATCCTCATCATGACATTGGAAGAAGGGGTAATTAAGAGGTATGGAGGGTATCACGAAAGGCATTGATGAGGCATGAAGGGCATGAATCTTGATATTTATGGCATTTATGGCCTAGGGATGTCTTCCCAATAAATGAGGTCACTTGATGATGTAGATATTCAATATTCATTTCCAAAACAAATTATTCAACAAGTTTCCATGGAATTATTAATTAGGCCTTGATTTGGGTTAATTAGCTCTTAAGTATGATTAAGTACATTATGCACAAATTACTCAAATTGATCAGAATGCCTTGTTATTTGTCCAAATTTTGACTGGATTAGAATTGTAAGTCACTATCAGATGCATTAGAACCATATTTATATTTAAGAAGTTACCAATGGAAAATAATAAAGGCACGTGTCTTGTACAAGACATTTGATAGGAAAGATCAATCTAGAGCACCTAGGTGTAAAATTGGCATTTTGACTCAGAATGATTTGATCAAAGTTAGTTGGCTCATAAATTGAATTGCCCCATTTAGTGATACCCTAGGCCAAAATTGACACTTGAATATGTCAATTTCACATCATTTATCATGCTTTAGTATTTTTATGCCAAATTGTATATTTTGGGTGGAAATTGGCCAAAAGCCTAATTGGAGGTTATCAGTGGCCAGTTTAGGTGTCTACAATTTCCCCCTATTTAGAAAGTTATTGCAAACCATAGGCAAAGTAATGTCTTCTCAAAGAATGAGAAATGGCATGTATGCCAAAAAGAAGAAGATGATGGTTGAAGAACAAAGCTCCAAAATGGTTTTTGAAAGCCTATAATGATGCCCCCTCGAGGGAGTGGCCATCACATTTTTTTATGGATGGTCCCTCAAAAAGAAACAAGAAGAAAGGTGGAATTAACCCATGGTTGAGATTAATCCAAATGAGAAACTTATTGCATGCATTGGTGAAAAAAGATTACTAATTTTCCCAAAGTTAGTTATAATCAGGAATAAAAGTAAAAATATTGATTTGACCATAGGTGGTTATAATAATTAAGAGGACCTAGATTGGCTAAAGATGATTTTGCCCTAGTTAGGGCTGATTAGAAAGTATAACTCAAGGATATAACCTGGAATATAGATTAAAGATGAGTGGATGCAAAGTGATGAAAGAAATGGATAGAGGAATAAGATTAATCAATGTGAATGATTTAGTTGTACCTACTAACAAGGAGATGTTCATCATGATTAACAATGATATAAATAGAATGGTCAATGGGTTGATTTGATCAAGATGGGTGAAAAGATTTGCCAAGATACTAAGAAGAAACTTTTATAGCTCCATTGATTGTAGAGCTTCTTGAAGCTGATTTGTTGTTGTAGCATGTGATGGTAGGATTCATGATAGAACACCATAAAGACTTGGCCAAAATATGCATAAGGATTGACTCCCAATCTAATAAACACTAAAAAAATAATGCACCAATGATAAAAACCATGATGAAAATGTTAATGGATGAAATATGGATGGACTCAAGAATAATGTGCTCAAGGAATCACTCAACGAACACATATAGACCGAGTTAAGGCAACAGTGCTAAAAGCAAGAAAACATGCAAGAAAATAAAAAAACAAACAAATAAATTGAAATAAATAAACAAATGAAAAGATTGAAAATAAAAGCAAAAGAAAGCATCCTAACAATGATAATGACCCAATAAGGCAAATTGAGGATAACTAACTAGGCTTAGACAGGACAAATGTTTTTGGACTTTTGATTTTTTTTAATGTTTTTGGCATTTTGAGGTATCTTAACTCATTAGAGAATGATAAGATACTTGCGTGTAAAACAATGAAATCATTTGGCTTAGGTTGCTCACAAAATGGAAAGATCATATGGAAAGGGGGACTAAGGTGACCTCAACATGAATTGAGCATGACCCACATAGTCCTAAAATGACCTCAATTCATAGTAATTCAATCCAAATAAAAGGTGAAGAAAAAACAACTAGGTCCCAATAAGTTCTCAAATCTAGAAAATGGCCAATCAAACAAAAATAATAATGGCAAGGCGATGTGGTAATGCATGATAAACAAGTGTTGCCCCTAGTTTTCCCATAGGAAATTATAACTAGGATACAACGACATAAGTTAATGATACAAATTTTCTCATAAGTGGTTATAATTAGTAGCAAGACTAGTGAAACATTGATTTTCCCATATGTGGTTATAATCAAGATCACATAAATAAGCTAAATAGGATGAAAGATATCTTTCCAGATCAATTGTCACACTAATTTCATAAACTATCATTGAAACATGGATTGGATTGATTGTTTAAACTTGATCAGAATCCTCTCACAAAAAGTGCAGGAAGAACCAAAGTAGCTAAGATCAAAATAGGATTGGGTAAGATGACTAAAAATAGGCTTTGGTCTAGATAAGAATGGAATGATAAGATGGTATGGTCTTGTTGAGGATAATGATGGTCTAGATATATTGGATAAAATGGTAAGAGAGTTTCCCCCAAGTGGTTGGGTGAATGGTTGTGATCTACAACAATGGTAAATGGATATATAATAATTTCAATGGTAATGTAAGATGATAGGGTACATGTTTTTGGCCTGGGTGTGGTTTTTGACTCTATTATTCCTACTGATGGGGAGATGCACATCCTAAACAATAGATGATACAAATAGAATACTTGATCATGTTAATTTCTATCCCACACCTCATCAAAATAACTACTTTATCAATAACTTGATACAAATTTGGTTGTCAAGAAAGTTTTTGTGATCTTCCTTGGTCATTGAGTCTAATTCCTTCAAGCATCAAGATAAGGTATCTTTGTATCTTATATAAAGGAAAATGTGGTGATGGATGGTAAATAAGGATAAATAATGCATGGTAGGTTTGATTATGAAATGGAATGGCAAATGATAATGGAATGTATAATAGTGGATAAATAAATGAAGATCAGGACTTTCAATCATAAATAATGTTGTTGATGGCAGATTTGCCATAATTTTTGTTGTGACATGGCCAAAGACTTGTTCTCTTGATAGGACCATCAGATTTTTTTGTTTTTTGGGCCTAAGAGTAGCTACCATTTGATTAGTCTATAGATAGGAAGCTATTTTGATTTGATCTTTAATTTTGTCTTCATCAAGTAGTGAAGAACTTTTGTGCTTATCTATTGGTGCCTCAATAAGGTTTTTACCAATGAATTTCTCTTGATTGTCTCGTAGAACCTTTGAGAAGGTTTGACTAAGGAATGTCAAATTTTGACTTTGATTGTCTTGTAATGCTTCAAAAAAAAATTCACTAAAAGATGTTGATTTCTAACATGGATTGTCCCCTAGCACCTTTGAAAAGGTTTCACTAGGAGATTTTTATTCTACTACATGAATGTTGTCTTGGCCTCCTTGCTATTCTTTAATTTTTGTGTTGCCATGGATGCAGTTCAATAGAGTGTGATTTTGTCAGTCCTAATTGACACTTATGGGAGATGGAATGTCAATAATATGGCTATTTTGGTTGATGGTAATGGCCTATGAAATGGTAATGAAATGGGGAGAGGTTGCACAATCCTCATAGAAGATTCTAGGATAACTTGTGTCAAAGCTGAAGTAATCATCCTCAAAAATTGTAGAAGGATCACAAATGTATTCAAATTGATTTGCAAGGTATGCATAACCAATGTTGTAATAGCCATGAACATATTCTTCTTCTAAATTTGATTTTAACTTAAGGGACTCTGAATATGATATTGAGACTAATGTTGAATTTGATGTTATATCAAGAATAAAACTTGACTCTAACTCTAATTCTTCATTTAATGGGTACTCTATTATAATGATGTCTTATTGAATATTTGGTTTTGGATAAGTAATGGCTTGTGATGGCATGATGGGCTCCATGAAGACTATTTTTTTAAAGTGAGACTCATTTAAGATGGAAAATAGGTCAAGAGACAAATCCTTAAAGACTGGCTTATCAATAAGAGGATCTTGAAAAATAGGCACATGGTCAAGGTAATTATTTTCCCAAAGGTGGTTATAATCATTAAGAAGTGACTCAATAAAGACTGGCTTGTCAAAGTGAGATTCCTCAACAACTAATATAGGATCAATAGATAATTTATCATAGGTTGACTTATCACAAATGGTTAATTCAATAGAAACATCTTGGATTGGTTGGTGCTCTTAACCTTGGTTTCTAATGAGTTAGAAAATACCAGTTCTAAACATAGCTTAGTCTTCAATAGATTGGATAAATTGAGGTTTGGTTGGGATTGGTATTGGAGAAAGAATGGCCTATGGTTTGATAATGGTATGGAATTGGGCAGCATGATTGTTTGCATGAGCTAAAAGACAAATTCTTGAGATGGTAATGATAGGACATTGTGGGGCTTGATTGTCACACAAGTCAAAGGACTAGGTCCTAGAATGATGAAGGGGTGTTTTAGAGTTTGATTTCTTACACAAACTAAAGGATGAGGTCTTGGTATATAAATGGTTAGGCATTATGGAGCTCAGTTTCTTGTAAAAACCAAAGGATGAGGTCTTAGAATGGAAATAGTGCAAGTCATCCAAGTTTTCCTCATAAACCATATTATCCCAGTTATGAGTTGGCTCATAAGTTGGTTCTTGACTGTGTTCCATGTACTAATTATTGAAAAGAGGGTATGGGTTTGTATCCCAAATAACATTATCTATAGTTGGATCTTCAAAGTCTTCCTCACAAGCCTCTTCATACCAATCAAGGTCTCGATTTGGATCATAAGCTATTTCATGACTTTTTTACCATGAATGATTACTATGAGGAGGATAGAAATCTATCTCAAAAACCATATTAACATCATTGGGGTCTTGACTAAAACCATAAAATTCATTTTGTGCAGCCATTATATCATAATTTGGATTGTAAGTGACTCCATTATAAGTTTAATGAGATATATCCATGTAAATGATGAAATCTCTAAAAATAAAAACGTTTAGAGTTTTACAAAATCTAAAAAATTATCCAAAGGACAAATGGTTCAAACTTGGTCCAACTTGGTCGAAGGGGTGGAGCTATATCTCCAATTTGGTTTGAAAGTGGATTTGTATCTCCAAAATGGTTTGTGATAAGATTTATCATAAAATAGTCTAACATCAAATATCTAATGTCAAATGTCATACAAACAAAAGGTCAAGCATCTGAATAAAAACTGGCATGTTAAAGGTCTAGGTCAAAGTGTTCCAAACAAGGTCTAAACTAGGAAAGGGAAAAGTTGAGTTGCTAGGTCTTTTGTCCAAATGCGAATTCAAAAGCTAGGCTCAAAAAAATAGGCATGATTTGATTTGATTTAATCTAACAAGTTTGGAAATAACTTTGATATAAACCTAACACATGGAATCAAACATAAACATGACTAGTTGGCATAAGGCATAAGATAAATGGATCTTTCAGAAATTGTTTTCCCAAATTAAAGGCATAAACAATGATAAGGATAGGTACTAAACAAACAAGCTATCAATAGTTTTCAAAATTAGGTAACTGATTAACTAAAGTTATGCAACCCAAAAGAGAAAGATCTATGTATCAACCCAATGAATTAAGGCTTAAATAGAAATCAATCAATGTTTGGATCCAAACTTAACAAGTATAATTGAAAACTCAACATTGAAAACTAGGATTTGACCAAACAAGCTAGACAAGATTGGACAACATGATGGCACAATACAAAGGTCTAAATGGAATGCATGACATGGTTTTAAAAAAAATGGTTTTTTGCATAAGGTAAACTAGTCTTTAAACAAATTGAACAGCCTAATGGTGTAAGCATGATCAAATTATGTGGTCAATGTTATGTTTTCAAAAGACTCAAAAGGCTCAAAAATGTTTTGACATGATTTGGGTGGCATAACACTACCCTCCTCAACTCAAATACATTTTTTTTGACATGGCTTATGAATAAAAATACAATTTTTAGTCTTAAAACATATCAAGCAAAAATGAACAAAATACACTAAGTATAATCATCCAAATCCTAGCAAGGGTATGTCAATGTGTGGTTGACTAAATTAGCAAGGTTTCAATCATTATAAGAGAATAAATTTCACAATGACTTTCATGTCAAACAATGCAAAATAAAAGCATGGAAATTAGGTGACCATGGTATTAGATACTTGTAAAAAAGTTTGGTCCTTTTTACAACCACTACATCCTGTTGTTTGTTTAGTGTAGTGTGATGTCCAAATGTAGATACATCCCATGTGAAAATCCAAAGGAGCCAAATGAAGTCAATTCCAAAAAATGAAACCTTGAGTCAAAGCTTCTCTAAAGAACTTACAGGAGGTAATGAAGTCCCCCTCACAAGCCAAGATGTATGAAAATAAAATACTAATAGAAAGACTTTAAGGTCATTTTTAGGGTCACCCAAACTTTGATGAGTTTTTAGGGAGTGCTTTAGATGACATTCTTTCTAGGCCTTAGACTAGGCATTGTGCAATAGGAATCATGATTTTAATTCCAAGGGTTCCCTAGGGGACAAATGGAAGAGAATACATGCAACATTCCATTTTTTTCAAACAAAATTTGATTAAAAAACTATTACAAACAAAAATTGACAAGTGTGTTCAATTTTATACCCAAAATGAAAGATTTGGTGGTGTTCACTTGACCCCTTAGTCTTAGTTGCAAACTTTGAAAACATTCACCAAAAACATCTAATTTCTTTCTTAAACATCAAAAAAAGGTTCCTAATTTATTTTTAAGCATGCAAAGGTGATTTAAACATGTTTTAAACAAACACGAAGCTTGGTCCTACAAAAAAAAATTTAGCATGTCCTTTAGCTTTGAAGCTCTTTTTAGCTTGAAACAAGATCTTTGAAAAAGTAGCTCTCAGGTCTATATTTTTAGAAAAACATAGTGACCAACATTAGTTATTACCACCGATGATAGTTAATTTATTAATTGGGACCTAACTGATGTCGGTTAAGCAGGTAATCGATGTCGGTATTCCTACCGACATTAGTTACTATGTGAAAATCATGGCAAACAAAAATGGCAAAATAAAGTTAGAAAATAAATTTTCATGAGTTTTAAGGGTCTAAATGTATGTTTTAGAGTTATAAAGTGATCTTATTTAAGTGTGAGATGCATCTAGTCCCACCAGGTGTGCCATATGTGATCTAGGAAATTGACTCAAGAGAGGATGGTTAGTATGGTGTTAGTTACAAAATGAAAATAAAATGAAATAAAGACACTAATAACATAACATCTCAAGGCCTAGACACTAAGGAGAGCTTAGTTAACCAAAAAAAATGAAAAACACAAATAAAAAGTAAGGAATAAACATAATAATTCCTTCATCTTCCTTGGATGATCCAAATGTCTTTGTAGTAGTGGCTTGCTCAATTTTGTGCTCATGAAGTCCTTGGAAATGGAAGCTTGGATACCTCCATCTCTCTTTGAAACCTTTAGCTTGTGGCATGGCTTGGCTTGAAATCGATTTCACATGGTAAAAATATTTATTTGAAGCTTTTGGAACCAATCTTGCATTATATCTTTGAACAAATTAAGGTTAGAAATGATGTTGTGAGGCCTCCTATTTATAGATTTTTGGATTTGATCAAAATCAACCTCAACCATCCATCTTGAGATTAAGATATGTGTTTGAGAATTAATTCAATTTTTGGAATTAAGTTTGTAATTATCCTTATCATGACATTGGAAGAAGGAGAAATTAAGAGGCATGGAGGGCATCATGGAAGCCATTGATGAGGCATGGAGGGTATGAATAATGATATTTTTGGCATTTATGGCCTAGGGATGTCTTCCCAAGAAATGAGTTCACTTGATGATGTAGATATTCAATATTCATTTTGAAAAAAAATTATTCAACAAGTTTCCATGGAATTATTAATTAGGCCTTGATTTGGGTTAATTAGCTCGTAAGCATGATTAAACACATTATGCACAAATTACTCAAATTGATTAGAATGCCTTGTTATTGGTCCAAAATTTGACTGGATTAGAATTAGAAGTCACTGTCAGATGCATTAGAACTATATTTCTATTTAGGAACTTAACAATAGAAAATAACAAAGACATGTGTCTTGTGTAAGAGATTTTATAGGAAAGATCAATCCAGAACACCTAGGTGCAAAATTGTCATTTTGACTCAAAATGATTTGATCAAAGTTAGCTTGACCATAAATTACATTATTGTATTTAGTGATACCCTGGGCCAAAATCGGCACTTGAGTATGTTATTTTCACATCATTTAGCATGTTTTAGCATTTTTAGGCCAAATTGTGCATTTTGGGTGAAAATTGGCCAAAATCTTGATTAGAGGTTATCGATGGCCAATTTTAGGTGTCCACAGTGTCTTCTAAAGCTTAGCCCACTTGACCTTGGTTTTTTTCATTCATTACATAGTTTTAGCATCAAGGTATCTGATTAGTTCAATAGTTCATTCAAGTACTTCAGATAGAGAGCATATTTTAAGATAGTGTGATAGAAGTTTTGATAGTTGCATCCTTCATTTGTTATTCCTTTCTTAATATCAATCTTGTTCCTGATTATAACTACCTTTTGGGAATTAGTACCATTGATCTATGTTTTTGTGTCCTATTTATAACCACCTATGGGAAAACTAGGGGAAACACTAAGCCTTGACATACCAACTTGCCCCTTCCTATGTCATACGGTGCCTTTTTACCAATAGTGCCTATATTGTTTGAATTGGTTGCTACACTAGTCAAATTCCTCTACTGTAAGGGTGGAACTATAGTGACTTGAGGTCATACTCTGGGACTGTCTAGGCAATGCTCAATACTTATTAAGGTCAGCTTAATTACCCTTTACACCATGTTCTCAACATTTTGTGAGCAACCTAAGCTACACTCTCACCATTTTACGAGAAACGTAAGACACACTATCACCATTTTGTGAGCAACCTAAACCATGCTCCCACCATTTTTCAAGTAACCTAAGCCACACTCTTTTCATTTTGTGAGCAACCTAAGCCACACTCTTGCCATTTTGTGAGCAACCTAAGCCACACTCTCACTATTTTATGAATAAACTAAGCGATGCTCTCACTATTTTGTGAGTAACCTAAGATATGCTCTCACTATTTTTGTGAGCAACCTTAGTTTACATGCTCTCACCATTTTTCAAGCATGAACCATTTTAGTGTCTCATCATTACATGATCAAGTTGAGATACTTCAAAAATTCTAAAAACATTTGAAAAATCATTAGAAAAGAACAAAAATATTGACCACTTCTTTGCCTTAAGGATTTTGGGAGCCCTTACTAAGTTACAAGAAAATCACTTTTCACTTATTTTCCCCATCTTTTTTGGCCTTTTTCTCTCATGCACTTGCCATTTTGAAAGACCATTTCTCTTCTTCTATCACATCCATTTTGTTTGTTTTCCTCAATTATCCTACTCTTCCCATTCCCTGGGAGAACTACATTTGGCCTAAAGTTTTTTTTTGGATATTACATCCATGGAACTATGTAGGTCATGTCTATTTGCCTAGTGCATATGGAGATAGCTCGACCACCCCCTTCCTTTTCTTTTATTCCCCTATTTTGTTCATTTGTTAAGTTTTCACTTATTTTCTAGGGGTAATGTTTGTAGGGTTTCTATTGCATTGTTTGTTTATTTGTTTCTACTTTTTTTTATTTGTTTGTCTACCTATTTGTTTGCTTTCAGCACTATTACCTTGATTTTGTTTATGTGTGTTCATTGGGTGATTCCTTTCCCACACTTACACTTGAATCCATCCATATCATATGTTTACATTATCATCATTCTTTCTATCATTGGTGCATTGTTTTCTTATGAGTATTGGATTACAAGAGTCAGTCCTCATGCATATTTTGGCCAAGTCCTCATGATGTTATATCATGATGCCTTCTGACATGTGCTACAACAAACCTCAGCTTCAAAAAGTCTATTTATCAATAGTGGCATCTCTTCAGCACTGACATCCTAATTCCATCCTAATCATATCCCAAACATAGTAATTAAACACAAAAAATTTCAATCTTTATTAGTTCAGATGAGCATCTCCCTTCTAGTAGGTTGTTCCAATTCATCATTACCCTCTGTGTTAAGTTTTCATCATCCTTAACCAATTTTATCATGTTTTCCATAATTGGGATCCAATGATGATAACCACTTATGGGCAAATCATTGCATATCATCCCACTTGCATTTCTCAATGATTATAACCACCTTTGGGCAAATCATTGTGTTGTCACCACTTTATTTTTTATACCCATATAGGGGCATGTTATTATCTTATTTTTATATCCTAACTCAGGCAACTCCATCTTCTCAATGATTATAACCACCTTTAGGCAAATCATTGTGTTATCATACCATGTTGCCATTATCGGGGTACAATGCTTATAACTGCCTTTAGTCAAACCATTGTACACCATCCCACTTGCATTCTCAATGTTTTTGAACACTTTTTTAGTATCATTATGTTTTCACCCCATCATCTTTCCTTTCTTTGGTTCCCTCATTTTACTTATTTTTTTTAAGGGACCATTTTTCAACCTTTTTATGTTAAGCATTCCCTCGAGGGGGTGTCACATAGTTAGTTTATCATCATTGTAGTTGTAGGCATACAAGACCTTTTCATTATTTGAGAAGATGTTACTGTGCTTATAGCTTGTAATGCTTTACCAAATAGGGGTAAACTGTAAACACCTAAATCTAGGGACTGATAACTCCCAATCAAGCTTTTGGCTAATTTACACCCAAAATGCACAATTTGGCCTAAAAATACTAAAACATGTTAAATGATGTGAAACTGATGTATTCAAATACTGATTTTAGCCAAGGTATCCCTAAATGGGGTAATGTAATTTATGGGCTAACTAACTTTGATCAGATCATTTTGAGTCAAAATGCTAAATTTTTACCCACATGCTTTGAATTGCTCTTTCCCATCAAAACTCTTGCACAAGATGCATGCCTTTTATATTTTCTATTGGTAACATCCTAAATTGGAATATGGTTCTAATGCATCTAACATCACCTTCCAATTTCAATCTAGTCAAATTTTGGACCAATACTAAGGCATTCTAATCAATTTGAGTAATTTGTGCATAAAGCGCTTAATCATGCTTAAGAGCTAATTAACCCAAATCAAGCCCTAATCAAAAATTTCATGGAAACGTGTTGAATACTTATTTTTGGAAATGAATATTGAATATCTACATCATCATGTGACCTCATTTCTTGGGAAGACATCCCTAGGCCATAAATGCCATAAATACCAAGATTTATGCTCTCCATGCCTCATCAATGCCTTCCATGATGCCATCCATGCCTCTTAATTGCCCCTTATTCCAATGTCATGATGAAGATAATTACAAAATTAATTCAAAAAATTGAATTAATCCTTAACTACACATCTCAATCTTGAGATGGATGGTTGAGGTTGACTCTGATCAAATCCAAAAATCTATAAATAAGAAGCCTCACAACATCATTTCTAATCTTAATTTGTGCAAAGTTATAGTGCAAGATTTATTCCAAAAGCTTCATGTAAATAGTGTTACCATGCCAAATTGATTCTAATCCAAGCCAAGCCACAATCCAAAGGTGCCAAGGAGAGATGGAGGTATCCACTTCTATTGCCAAGGACTTCATTAGCACAAAACTAAGCAAGCCAAACTACAAAGGCATTTAGAGCATGCAAGGAAGGTGAAGTAATTCTTGTGTTTTCTTCCTTACTTTTTAGTTGTGTTTGTCATTTGTTTTTTTTAAGTAATATCTCCATAGTGTCTAGGCCTAGAGATGTTATGCTATTAGTGTGTTTATTTCATTTTGTTTTCATTTTGGAACTAAGACAATAATAACCATCCTCTCTTGAGTCAAATTCCTAGATCACACTAGTTATCTGTGTTTGCCCCTTCTAGCTTATTTGAGGAGACCTATATAAAATAAGATGTGATGAGGTATTATGAAGGTGCACAATATAGCATGAGTGCACTGAAGTCCTTAAAAAAGTCTATGAGGGTATCACAAGAGGACATTATGATGGTGATGCAATAGTAAGAGGTTTTAATAATTGGGTAATGGTGGCCCACATTATTCAAATATGTCAAAGCCTATATGTGTCATTGTCATATTTGTTAGTTCATAAGCAAAAAAAATTGATAGGATACCATGTTCCTTAATCTGATGCTTGCTCATAAACCATTTTAAAATTGGGCCATTGATTTTATCAGCCCCATTCAACCTACTACAAGACAACCTGACATGTGCTACATCATTACTACCACAAACTATCTCACACATTAGGCTCAAGAGTTCATTTAAAATATTTTATTCCTTCTACCACTACTAGATTCCTATGTAAACATATCATCTCATGATATGGATTCCCATTACTACTAATCAGTGATTGTGGCACTCACATTCTCAATGCAATAATGTGTATCCTCATATCTAAATTCATGATTATGCACCATAAGACCACACCGTACACCCTCAAGCCAATGGCATAACTAAATCCTTCAATAAGTTCCTTAGTAATACACTAACCAAGATTTAAAATATTGGTTACACTGATTGGGATTATCATGTTTCAACAATTTTATGGGATTACTGAACCACATATAAAAAGTTGAACAAAAAAATTCTTTTTAACCTTATCTTTGGCACCAAAGTAGATTTAATTATGTAATTCCTTATGCCTTACTTTCATATTACATGAATTGGAAGATTATATGAATAATAATCCATAAAGGATCACTTGGATGATTTACTTCAGTTGGATGAAGCGCACATTCTCACACACTAGAGTCACAAGGTTGAGAACCAAAAATAAAAATCTTACCATGACTGACATATCAAAACCAAAGATTTTCATCTTGGTATGCACGTATTGGTCTATGATTCAAAATTTTTATGCCATTTAGGTAAAATATGGATCTAATATAATGGTTTATTTATTATTCATGATATTAGTATAATAGGTGCTTATAAGTTAAAAATATTAGATGGCCAATTCCTTTTAGGCCATTTTAATAGTAGTCAAATCCATCCATACCATTCCATGTAACTATTTTAAATTGAATAAATAAGGTGTATGACAATATTTTAGATTAGTATTTTTTTTTGTTTTTAAATAAACATGGAATTATTTATGTTCCCTTTGTTAGAATGAATTTATTACTTTTGGTGCTCTTATTTTCATAATTATCATCTATCTCTATCACTTTATTGATAAATGGATCTCACTTGGCTATGTCATGACAGACCACACAAATTTTTTAGTGGAGGGCAAGTTTAAATGTGGATAAAATAATTAAGCTAAATTGAATAAAAAAATATTGGGAGGAATTGCATGTGATTAAATAAAATCTTAGGACAAGAAGGTGCACAATATGTGGTGCATGACAAAAGAACACAAGATGTGTTGTATGATGAAGGCACGAACACGGAGGAGATGAATAATAGGTGGAACATGACCTAATAATATGGGATGAATATGGTAAAGTAAATGCCATTACAAATATGGTTAAAATGAAAAGGTTAGTTCCTATGAATAGAAATAGAAATTTGAATTTTTCAACTAGCATGCACTATGGGAAAGATGCAACAACTTTCAAAGGAAGGATGGGACATTAATTCATTATGACATAATGGAATAAATGATAAGCATGTCAAATAGGTGCTAAGGCATGAATTTTTAGATATTAGTGGTTGAAGTGATAGACAATGACGTGGAGGGTAGTTAATGTAAAAATTTATTCTATCTATATAAAACCTAGAGGCCTCTCATTTTTTTGATTGGTAATCACTTTTGACCAGAGCTAGGAACTAGAAACCATTTTTAATCATCAAAGAAACAACTAATTTAGGAAATAATTAGGGTCCTTAGATACCCAATATAATTACATTAATAACCACATTACCTCAATGTAATACTATAGCCCATAGACTAGAAGCCACACTAGTCATCAAACATTATTAATAATTGAAATTACCTCTACCATAAGACCCACCCACACACTTCATGGTAACCATCACCAACCACCAGTAACTTAATATGATCCACTACAAGTATACATGATACTCATAACCACAACCTACCTCAAATACCTCAGTGAGAATTGAACCTTGGTGGGATTAGATACATCCAAATGACCCAACCAACTCACCCCTACCTCATTGGCTCTCTCATTTTAACGTTTCATAACAAAAAATTATAG